>CAUYLG010008641.1:0-144957 GCA_963573385.1 Cacajao melanocephalus | reverse complement strand
GGACCAGCATTGCACAGATTTCCCAATAGCTAAACTAATTAATAGGAAAATTACTTATAAAAATCACTCCTCAGCAATTGCATAGCATTTCACAGGTTTAAATAAAACATTGGTTGGCTGCTTGTTTGTTATTTTCATCCCTTATTCCTTCCTGTCTCCATTGTTAAGCACAATTATTGGCATAAAAGACGTTTTTAATATCCATTTTTAGACTGCATTCTAGCCTGGGCAATAGAACAAGAATCCCACTCTCTCTCCCTCTTTCTTTCTCTCTTACATTCTTTTTCTTTCTTTCTTTCACTCTTTCTTTCTTTCCTCTCTTTTTGTTTCTTTCAAAAAAAAATATTGAGATGATATTAATTCCAAGCAGCATTGTATATTTGTTAAAACTGTCAATCAATATTTAGGACAGAAAATTACATCTTCAGAGTTAAACAATAATGCACTATATGTGCTCTTTCTAAGAAAGTTTCTCCATAATATTTTTTAGGTAAACAAGAGTAAACTAAGCAGAAAGAAAACACACAGTCCAGGGAATACTAATACAACACAGGGGGAAAGGAATTCAGTGTTTTTCTTTAAATAGGCTACAAGCATTTGCAGAAGGTGGGGGCAATTCATAATTCTTCATAAAGTAAGAGTGTTTTACAAATTGCCTTCTCCATTTCCATCTAGAAAATACCAGTAGTGGCATCCTCTTTCTATCATTGCTAGAATCATGCAAGGTTTCTCACAGTCTAGGTACAATGATACCAGGAAAACAATACAAAAACAAACCAACAATGAAAATATTAATTCCTGGCAAAAATGAGGCACACAAAAGTGGTGATTTACTAATAATGCATACTTTGATTCAACACTGATTAGTATTCGCATAGACATAATAATAATTAACATTGATAAGTAAGTGTGGAAACCATTTGGCAGGACAGAAATGGGAAGATGGGAATGAATACAAAGCTAAGTTCACATCAAACATGGCAGGAAGTCAAGAGACACTACATTAAATTGACAAATGTTTTAAAACATAGAGGTGAATACCAGGTGAAAGACTTAGAAAAATTGAGGAAATCTCCCTTTAAACATTATTTATACAAAATTTGAGACAATTCAAATAAGGCAGAGTGGTCTCCTTCCCTCATAGTCAGAGTCATACTTTCATCAAATAAAATGGTACCTGTCTATTCCCATTAAACATATATTCTCCTAATCCGTAGGACAAATTAAGAATAGAATGTGTTTGTTGGCCAACTATTCTACATACAAATGACAAAAAAAAAATACTATATTTCTTAGCAAATAATCATGTACCTGTGCTTCAATAGAGATTGTTAAAATTATTTCACTGTGCTAAACTTTGTTTAGGTTAAGCCTTTGCCTAGATTACAAGTAATAAGGCCATTTCTTCCATGAGATCAACTTCAGGTTTCTTAGTCAAATGGCATAAGGGCAGATGTGATTCAGGAAAATCAAATAGTCAATAGGAAAGATTGGAGAAAGGAGAAGGAGGACTGGTTTTGTGAATACCAGAGAGAGGGCTATTCTCATAGTTTTCAAGGTATAGCCCACCCTATTCTTTCATTGATAACTCCCAGTCACCATTTTCCACTTTTATTTTGCTCAGGAGAATTTATCACCCTCTGAGAAATGTATGAATTTTACTTATTAATTTGTATTATCTACCTCCATGATGGTGATGAGAATTGACAGTTTCGTGGACTCTAGAATTCTCAGTGTCTAGAATAGCTTTAGGCTCATAGTAGATGTTCAACAAAGATTTGTTGAATAAATAAATGAATAGAAAGCAAAATAAGTAACAGATGATAAGATTAAATATTTAAATATTTGAGAAATGTGAGATATCTTAGAAAGTAGAAATAAAACAAAAAAATGTAATCAGAGATAGGGTTCAGGAAAGAGAGATAATTTAAATGTAGTTTTTCATTTTCAAACCTGTATTAGGAAAGAATATGGTATATTTTAAGAAATTATGCAAGAGTGTGTTTTGAGTGGATAAGGAGTTAGGAAGGTTACATTTAGAAGTGATTCCAGTGGAGATACCAAAGAATCTGAAATTGGGCTTAGAAAGAAAGATTCACACAGAAAACAATAACTCATGGGGTTCCTTTACTGCTATGCAGGAATACAGTTAATAGAGGTATATGAATTCATAAATGAATATCAATTGTACAAAACTTAAAGAGAAACTGAAAAAAAGGAGGTCAATTTAGGAAATAGAAGGACTAATGAAATATTATTTTATCAAGTATCTCATTAAAAATCAGAGCCACATTAGACTGACATGGAGAAATTTATGTCACCTTTCTTTCCTATCATAAAATGTATGAAGAACCAAGATATCCCAAAGCACCACTAAATTGTTTTTTAGTTTTTAATTTTATTCCAGTGGTAATTTTAAATTATAACTCTCACTGATAGATACAGTATTATAGATGTTAAAAGTATAAAACTATATTTTTCCAAAACTATGATTTATATCCAGACATTCAACCAACATATATAAAAACAAAATAAAAAACATGAGAGACATTAAAATATTGCATATTTAGGACACGTTTAAAATATTGACCTCAACACAAATTCTATTTGTAACAGATGTTCAAATAATAGCAAATTGTAAATTATTTGCATCAATTTTTTTCTTTGTATATACAATGTAAAGTGTTTTTATCTATGTAACTTTAAAAATACAACTCAAGAAAAGTACAGATATTCACAGCAGCATTTTTGACCCTACTGTAGTGTAGATCAATTGAGAGAGTATAAAATAAAAATGAGAGAACCATGATATATTGCTAACCATAAAGCCCCTGGATGTGTGGAAACAAAGCTTTGTTACCACTAATAGCCTGGAGAGAATTAAATTGAAATCCCATAATAAATCTCTACGAAACATGAGTTCATTGCTGACCCTACAACCCCCAAATTCTCAACATTTTGATTGTGATAGATAACCTCTATGATTGTCGGCTTTGAATTCCATTCCTTAGGAAATGTCAAATTACTATTTTGTGATATTTTGAAAAGACTCTTCTGTCTTGATGCAGTTGCTATGTTATTATGATTTTATTTTGTCAATTTTGTTAGGCTTAGGGGCAACATGGTGCAGTGAAAAAGCATAAATTTTGATGTTAGATAAACCTGAATTGAAATTCTTGATCTTCAAGTATATTACTTTATTATTATTATTCATTTTTGACCAAGACAAAAATTGAATTAATCATTCTCACTTCATGGAAGAATACAATCAGCAGGTCCTGCAAAACTCCCCTTTTATTTAACTTTCATTTATGTCCTTTCAATTTGTCCATATTCTCCAATCTCACTTCATTCTACCTCTTACAGACAACTCTAGGTGGCTTGAAATGGACTCTTGAGTTTTTATTTAGTTTCTAAAAGTATGTATTTTTAATATGTTTTTATTATTAATTTTTTACAAGTTGATAAAAATTTACAGATATGGCACTGTTCTATAGATGTGTCTCCTAATATTTTCATTCACCACTATTATTATTATTTTATTTATTATTATATTTTTGAGACATAGTCTCAATCTGTTGCCAGGCTGGATTGCAGTGGAGCGATCTCAGCTAACTGCAACCTCTGCCTACCAGGTTCAAGCAATTCTCCTGCCTCAAGCTCCCAAGTAGCTGGGACTACAGGTGCATGCCACCACGCCCAGCTAATTTTCATATTTTTAGTAGAGACAGGGTTTCCTTGTGTTGGTCAGGATGGTCTCCATCTGCTGACCTCTTGATCCACCCACCTCATCCTTCCAAAGTGCTGGAATTACAAGCCTGAGTCACAGCACCCAGCTATCATTCACCACTATTTTTAGAACCTATACAGATCACTGTGAACACCCCGTTTGCTGTTTTCAATGCTTTTCTATGGTGTACATCTACCTCATTATATTTATTTATTAGAAGTCTACATTGCCCTTAAGAAGATGATACTATATTATTCAATACTGATGTAATGAACATCCTCACAGGCATTTCTTGGTCCATTATGAGAATTCCTATGTTAGATTTTCCTTGGAGTATAAATTCAAATGTCGTTGGGCACATGATATAAGCAAATTTAATTTTGCATACTGTCAAACTGGCCTCAAGAATGGATATATAAACCAATTTCCCACTATATTACATGAGGAATCTGATTTTCTCACATTTCCATAAATAGTTGGCACTACTATAGCAAATATTGAAATGTGTTACAAAATTTGATATTATAATTATGTCAATGTATACTATTTGTAGTCAAATAGGCAATATTTGACTACTATAAACATGTGGTCAGAATCATACAAAATCTATCATTTTCTCCAAATCTCATAAGCTATAGCTTTTGAAGATAAATACTGTAAATCTTTACCACAGCAAACAATTTAATACACTTTCTATTAAACAATTATTTCCAACCTCCCAATATGGAATAGTGTATCCTTAGGTTACTCAAGTCTATAATTAAACATTAATCTCCTATTCTGTATTATTTAGGATCCTTCTTTTGTAACTATGAGATTGCTAGACTCATACTGGCTTTAAAAATATGCAAAATAATTCCTTCACTTAACTGAAAAGTTCATAGGTTGAAGTCAAATAAGCTTCTCCTAATGATTGCTACTGTCCTCAAATGCTCACTTACTTCATGTCTTTTCTGCCTTCAGTTGCATGTATTTTTTCTAATTGATATTTGTCAATGTCATAAAATGGCTCCCAGGTATTTCAGAATCTGTACCACCTATTATTTAAATAATTTAGAGATAAACGAAGATTATCATTTTGCCCCTCTATCATTCTACCCCTAGAACTATCCTCATAAAGACATATTTCTTAATATAAACAGGTTTTATTAGAATAAAGTTTATGAAAATACTGTCATAATTTCAAAAACTGAATAAAATATTTATCATTTTGCAGCAAGTTTTTGTTTTTATGCAATAATATTTTATGATCTTTTCTCCATGCCAATGCATGCAGATTTAAGTCATTAATTTTAAAAGATGTATAATTGTGTTTTAGCTTCAAGGGATGGAATTACTTATTTTAGCAGGAGCAATATGATAAAGTAAATTAGATGTTTAAAAAACAGTTGGAAGCCTTGAGGGGAGGTACATAATGAGAACCTCTTTCAGCTTCCAAAGAAACAGTAAGTCTCCAAATCACAGGATGCGCCTATCAATTATCTCAGCTGAAGATTATTTATAAGAGCTCACCTGGAAGCTCCTTCATGCTTTACATCTGCCTAGGTGTCAGTATCTTTTCCAGCAGATAATATGATTTCTCCTTCTCTTTCGCCTTTACAAGTGCTGCTTATTATGGAATCTAAATGGGAACCCTGTTTGTAAATGTGTAAGGTAAATGAAATTCATTCCTGCATTTATAAACAAAAGTTGACATGGTTAGGAATGGAGAGGAGTATCACTAGACATTAACGAAGGCAATAATGCCTCAGGCAATAGCATGATAATTTGTCCACCCATTCCTTTACTGATGGATGTTCAAATTATGTTTTTTTAAAATAATAATAATAATAAAATAAGCATTAATTTTCATGTTATTAATTTAATTGGCTTAAGTCATACTATTTTTCTGATCTAATATGTATTTCATACCATAGTGAAATTTAAAATGGTAAATTTAAGTAGACCTCACTGTAAATTTCATTTCTCTATTTTTAACCACCTTCTTCTGTAGACTGAAACAAGTTAGCATTTATTAAAACTATGCACTAAAATGCCATGTTTCTTTACACAAAAGCTATACTTTTCCCTCAATGTCATAAAATAGCCATATATATATATACACATATATACATATATATACATACACATTTTTAAATGTATA
This sequence comes from Cacajao melanocephalus, assembly GCA_963573385.1. NCBI lineage: Eukaryota > Metazoa > Chordata > Mammalia > Primates > Pitheciidae > Cacajao > Cacajao melanocephalus. Next base: position 139,084 of record CAUYLG010008641.1, on the reverse strand, counting down.
AATAATCCAAAGAGAAGTATATATTTATCTAATTTCTTTATTAGGTAATACTAGACTAATATCTTACTACATTAAATTTACTTTGGCTGGTCACTTTTTCCACGATTAATTTTTTGTAACTATTTCAGAATATGTCTATTACTTTGGTCACTGCAAGTTATCACATTTGTTCTCTAATAAGTTTTTTAGAAAGCTATACCATAAAATAAAAATTAGGACCGGGCACGGTGACTCATGCCTATAATCCCAGCACTTTGGGAGGCCAAGGCTGGTGGATCACAGGGTCAGGAGATCGAGACCATCCTGGCCAACATGGTAAACCTCCATCTCTACTAATAATAAAAATAAAAATAAATTAGCCGGCTGTGGTGGCACATGCCTGTTATCCCAGCTACTCAGGAGACTGAGGCAGGAGAATCGCTTGAACCAGGGAGTCGGAGGTTGTAGTGAGTGGAGATCATGCCACTGCACTCCAGCCTGGCAACAGAGTGAGACCTTGACAAAAAAAAAAAAAAAAAAGAAAGAAAAGAAAAAAGTGTGTGATCAGGCTGTTGAGTACCCAGTTTGCTGTTACTTATTTATTTATTTATTTATTTATTTATATTTATTTATTTTAAGAGACTGGGCCTTGCTCTGTCACCCAGTTTGGAGTGTAGTGGCATGATCTCGGCTCACTGCAGCCTCAACCTCCTGGGTTCAAGCATTCCTCCTGCCTCACCCCCGAGTAGCTGGGACTCACAGGTGCACATCACCAAAATGCCTGGTTAATTCGTGTATTTTTTGTAGAGATGGAGTTTCATCATGTTGTCCAAGCTGGTCTCGAACTCCTGAGCTCAGGCAATCTGCTCAGGCATGGGCCACCACACCAGTCCATTGCTGTTATTTATATAAGTGAGATTCACCATAATATAATTTGACTTTTCAGAAAAAAATTGAAAGTAAAATGCATAATCTTTTCAGATAAGTAACCTGTTTCTAAACTACTGAAAAGTTCCCGAGTAAAATAGAAACTTTATACTTATTTTTTTGCCATTCTATTCTTATTTTCAGATATGAGTGTTTTGATGTGTCTCTCAACTTTAAAATTAGCTAGTGAAAGAAATGAAAGTACATCTCTAGGGATATTTGCTTTTATTATGTAAAACAGTGGGAAAATGTTTATTCCCTAATGTGAAAACAGCAATGACAACTCTGGCAATAAACATGAAATAGTTTTTAAAATTTTATAAATAATGCAATTTGTACATTTTCTGTTTATAGGTTACTCAAATCACTAGATAATAGGCTTTAGCAATACTATATTGTGGAAAGGATATGGGATACAGATTCAGGAGACTTGATTTTGCATTTTGATTCTTCCAGTTATAAGTTATGAATTTAGCATTTAACTTTTCTAATCTTTATTTTGTCATCTATGGAATTTGAATAATAGTTACCTATTCAGGTATGAGAATAAAATGAATAAAATGAAATCGTGTTCATGAAAAATTGGGGATGGACTATAATGAGCTATGTGAAGTTATTTGTTATGTCCTAAACATGTTTTATAAAATCTATATTACAATTTTTGATAATACTCTAAACTTGAAACAATTTTTAGGACAAAATGCTATAAGGGAAGATATAATTTTTAAATACATTAAAATAAAATAGTGGGAGTAATATCATAAAAAATGATGGACCAGGAAGTTTCAGGGTTCAGTTCATCAACCATAACAATAATTAAACTGGAAAAAAATATATGAGAAGAGTCAAGGGTAGTACCGGATTGAGGAATAGGCTGCTGAACTTTGGTAAGAGACCAACTTGTATGACCAGCTCCTTTCCCCATTCCTTGACCCTGTAGTGGTTGTGGGGATAGGAGCCCACATTCCTAGAGAATCTGGTTGGTACCATGGTAGATAGTAAGAACTTGTTCTCCAGGGGTTCAGGTTTATGTGGTTTGGGTGGCCTGGTGATCCCTGAGGAGCTATGACAGATGTTTACCTTGATTTAGCTCCCTAGGGATATAGTGGCTTTCCCAGCAGCATCTTCTAGAAACACACTTTTATTTTTGTTTGTTTGCATCTAGAAACTTAAGAAGATCTGTCTCAGGTCATAGACTGACCAAAGAGATGACACAGAGAAACTTCAGTGACCATGCAACAGAGACCACAGACTGCAAAAATAGTTTGGAAAAGTCAGTATACAAATGGGTAAATTCAGAACTCAGTAAGTGACAGAATTTCTGAGGAGAATTTGATTTCCAGAGTTACATTTTAATACTCAAAAGTTTCCTTATCAACAAAATGTTACTATGCATACAGAGAAATGAGAAAATATGGATCACTTTCAGGAAAAAACAGTTTGAATAAAACTGCTTTAGGAAGTCCAGACACTGAAATTCCATACAAAATATTTTTTGAAAAACGATCTCAAATATGCTCAATGAGCTAAAGAAGCCCATGGAAAAACAATGAAAAGAAATTAAGTGAAAAATGAATAAACAAATAATGAATCTACATAAAAAGAGAATTATCCAATGGAACCAGATAGAAATTTAGGGGCTGCAAAACACAATAGCTTAGATTTAAAACAAAATTGATGCAGGGGTTCAACAGATTTGGGCAGACACATTAAAGAATCACCAAAGTTTGAAGCTAAGGCAATTAAAATTATCTAGCCTGGGGAGCAGAAAGAAAAAAGAAAAAAAGTGAGAAAAATGAGTAGAACCGGAGGAACCTGAAGAACATACAAAAACATACTAACAGGGGAATTCCAGAAGGAAAATAAAGAAGCAGAAAAAATTTACACTGTTGGTGGGAGTGTAAATTAATTCAACCATTGTGGAAGACAGTGTGGCAATTCCTCAAGGACCTAGAAATAAAAATACCATTTGACCCAGCAATCCCATTACTGGGTATATACCCAAAGGATTATAAATCATTTCATTATAAAGACACATGCACAGGTATGTTTATTGTGGCACTGTTCACAATAGCAAAGACTTGGAACCAATCTAAATGCCCATCAATGATAGCCTAGATAAAGAAAATGTGGCACATATTCACCATGGAATACTGTGCAGCAATGAAAAAGGATGAGTTCATGTCCTTTGCAAGGACATGAATGAAACTGGAAACCATCATTCTCAGCAAACTGACACCAAAACAGAAAACCAAACACCACATTTTCACTCATAAGTGTGTGTTGAACAATAAGAACACAGGGACACAGGAAGGGGAACATCACACACAGGGGCCTGGTGGGAGGGGGCTGGGGAGGAATAGCATTTGGAGAAATACCTAATGTAGGTGGCGGGGCGATGGATGCAGCAAACCACCACCGTGGCACATGTATACCTATGTTACAAACCTGCACGATCTGCACATGTGCCCCAGAACTTAAAGTATAATAAATAAATTTTAAAACAATAAAATATAATGGCCAAAACTTGTTAGATTTGATGAAATTCATAAACCTACATATGAAAGATGTTCAATAAACTTAAAGAAAATAATCAAAAAATTCTATATTGAGATACATTACAGTTCAATTGTTGAAAGCCAAAAGCAAAAAGAAAATCTTGAAAGCAGCAAGACAGAAGTGACATGTCATGTGCAAGGAATCCTAACTAAGATGAATAGCTGTTTTCTCATTAGAAAGCATAGCGGTCAGAAGAGTGGTAAGAGGTATTTAAAATGCTAAAAGAATTTTTAAAATTCTGTGAACTATGAATTCTACATCCAGCAAAATCACCGCTCAAGTGTAAAGGAAAATTAAGATACTTTCCAATAAACAAAAGAAAGTTTGTAACTAGTACATTTGTTGTACAAGAAATGCTAAAGGAAGTCCTTTAGGATGAAATAAAAAGATGTTACACAGTAACTCAAAGTTGTGAGAAGAAATGAAGAAAGATAACCACGTAGGTAAGTTAACCACGTTATGTGGTTATGTAGAAAGATAACCACTGAGAAAGATAACCACGTAGGTAAATATAAAGTCCTATATCATTGTACTTTTGTTTATAACTTCTCCTTATATATGATTTAAAAGGCAAATATACAAAATGATAATTACAAATCTATAAAAACTGCTATAATATTAATATATACAGACATGCTTTTTGACAATAATAATGTAAAAGGGGAATGTGGAGACGTCTAAAAACAGTGTGGCATACTATTGAAAATAAGTTGGTATTATTCAGACCAGGTTGCTATCAGCTTAATAGGCAAGAATATTGAAAGAGTTGAAAAGAAAAACAAGAGCAAAAATCACCTCTCACTTTACAATAAATGAAAAAGACAATATCCCTAGTCAATGTAAGTACAATAATACTCAAGAAAATACTACTAAACATAATTTAGCCATGTATTAAAAGGAATACAAACCATGACCAAGTATAGAATTTATACCAGGAAGGCAAGGATTGTTCAACATACATATATCAATCTATCTTTATATTAATATAAGGAAAGTAGACATACATAGTCATCTAAATTGATATAGAAAAAAAATATTTGAAAAATTCCAAAACACTTTCATAAAAAAAATAAAAATATAATTAGAAATATATATTTGCAACATAATAGAGACCATATTTTTAAAAACCTACAACTAACATCATACAATGGTAGTGACCAAATGCTAATTTTTAAGATAAGAAAAAATACAAGGATATCTGCTTTCTCCTCTTCTATTCAATAGTATTGAATATTCTCACCAGGGCGATTAGAAAAGAAAAAAGAATAAAAGGTATCTCAAATGGAAAGAAGGAAGTAATTATCTTTATTCATAGATAACATGATGTTATATGTAAAATATTCTGAAAAATCCATAAAATACTGTTAAACTTAAGAAATTATGATGAGGATGGGGAGAAATTAGAGCCATCATACTTTCCTGGTAAAAATACAAACTATGAAGCCACTCTGGAAAACAACTAGACAGTATCTAAATAAGTTAAACATAAAGTTAAAATATGGCCCAACAATTTCACTTGTAAGTATACAGAAACATATTGAAATTAGAGGCTTAAACAGATATTTGTATTTAAATGATCATAGCAGCATTATTTACAATAGCCATAAGGTGTAAAAAAGTCAGGTGTCCATCAAGAGATGAATGAATAAACAAAATGTGATAAATATACATAATCGTTATTCAGCTGTAAGAATAAATGAAATTTGGATATATTCTGCAATATGTGTAAACCTTGAAAATATTATGCTAAGTGAAATAAGCCAAACAAAAAGGGAAAGATTTGTATGATCCCATTTATATTAAATATCTAGAACAGGAAAACTCAAAAATACACAAAGTAGATTAGAAGGTACCACGGCTGGGATTGAGGGAAAGGAAAGTTGCTGCCTAATGGATGCAGAGTTTCTATTTGGGGTAATGAAATATTTTGGAAGTAGGTAGTGGTGATGGTTGTACAACATTGCACATGTAATTAATGCCACTATATGTTAAATTTTAATACATTAGTTTTCTCAAGTTATTTAAAAATTGAAACGGTAGTTGTTTTCTGTTTTTTATATTCCAGTAGTTTCAAAATTATTATAGCAGTTAATAACCAGTTGTTAAACCTTCTTTAAAGCAACTCTATTTACATTTTTTTCATAATCTTCATTCCTAAAAATCTCGATTCAGTTTTAACTCACCAGTGAGTCGCTGAATATGAAAGGCTGTTTCAGAAGCACTTTTTTAAGATATAACTTTACTGCCCTTGAGATAGGAAATATGTTGCATTGAGTTCTATAATAACCAAGATAACTTTTCAATTTCAAGAGCAATACTATCTCAAAGGTCACAGTTTTTATTCAGTTTCATACCCTCCCTCATATTGTTGATTTGAACAGGGAGTTTCCATTGATTTCAAAAGGGCCGTGAACAGAGATAGACTGAAATCAGCCTAGAGCCCCAAATGAAAGCGTACTGGAGACTTAGGATGATCAGGAATCTGCTCTGGTGGATACACTCAATTGAAATATGGTTTTGGTAATATATAAAATCAAGTTTATATTTCTCAAATAAAAACTGTATCAATAATTTCCTGCAAAATCAAAATTTAAAAAAATTTCTTAAAAGACACATTAAAGCTAGCAGTTATTAGACTATTCTACTATGTCCAAGTTTCTTACTTAAAATTAGGATCAGTATATATAATTAGATTTTACATTATGCCTTTATTTCATTCACTAGAATACCAAGCACAGTCCCTGATATCCAAATGTAAATAGACCACATGAAGGATACCTACAATAATCCCATTATTTTATGTTGAACTTCAATAAATACAATCTATTATTATATCACTTTACATTCTTTATATTTACCTTAAAATTTAAGTAGTAGTTACTATGAGTTCAAGTTCATGCTAGTTTCTTAGTATTTTTCCTGGGTTATTGATTAAGGAGATCAAGGTGGAAAATTATGTACAGTTCATCCTATATTTACAATAGAGGACTTAGATATGTAAATACATTACTATAATACAATGAGAAGTATTATACTTAAAGAGGTATTGTAGAAGCATAAAAGAAGCAGTTTTAATTCTGCATTGGGGAAAATGTGAAGTCCTAACTGGAGTCAAAATTAAACTTGATTTTTCAGGACCAGAAAGATTTCCCTTCCTTTATCTTCTTTGATGAAGTGTATGTTAAAATCTGACACTTAAAAAATTTATTTTTTGTGTTTTCTTATAGTTTTTGGAAAGTTCCTTATACAATCTACATGCAAGTCATTGTAACAAATATGACATGAAAGTATGTCTCCTGATTTGTGCTTTAATTTTGTTCTCAAGAATATCTTTCAAAAAGTAGAAGTTTTTTAATTTTTTTATAAAATCCAACTTTTCGTTTTGTTATTTAATGGATTGTGTATTTGGCGTTTTTACCTCAGGCACAATCACAAAAATATTCTCTGCATTTTTTTCTAAGACTTCTATATTTTAGGTATCAGATTTAGGAATGATCCATTTTGACTTAATTTTTTATGTAATATCAGGAATAGACAAAGTTATTTTGGACATGTGGATATACAATTGTTCTAACAATTGAATTCTTTTTACTATATTTTTACACATTAGTTGAAAAAATTTACCGGACACATACGGCTCCATTTCTGAACTATTTACTCTGTTCCATTGATTTAATTGTCTATATGCCAATACCATATCATTTTGAGACATGTAACTTTCAAATAAATCTTAAAATTAGGTACTGTTGGCCCTCCATCTTCTTTTTTAAAGTCATTTTATATATGTTATGCCCTTTGCATTTGCATATGAGTTTGAGTGCATTATGACAATTTCTTCTAAAATTCTGCTTGCAATTAGAAATGTATTTAATCTGTAGTTGGATTTGAGGAGAATTAACATCTTATGAATATTGAATTTCAAACCTATGAAAGACAGAAAGGAGGGAAGTCACATCAATGACTAAAAATACCGTAATTGAAGAAAATGCAGGGAGAGTGGGTCCAGATTAGATATGCAGATCTATTTATTGCTTGCAAAATGAAGGAATTCCTGACTGTTTTGACTTTCACACAGAAGTTTGAGACAATGTTATCAGCTCTTGCAGGTGAAAAGTTACAGAATACAGAACTGAAAATTTGCAGTGTGAGGAGAAAGTAGCAACTAGTTGCTTTGGAGACAGAGGATACTAGCAAAATATGGGAGAACTTTCAGGCAGTGTTGAAGAGCTTTATGAATTGAAGTCACAAGGTCTGTGTAATTTTTCTCATACAATATTTAATTGTTTAGCCTAGTACAAGCACCAAATAATTAACAATTTTATTGAAAAAAGGCTTGGAATTTTGCTGTTTTAGGTATAAAGAAGGATAAGAAAGAATTAAGCTTTTAGAGAATCTATTGTAGGTTAATTATGTGAATGGGCCAGAGTCAATTTATTCCTAGTCCCTATGAGGCACATAAACCATGATACTGAGGACAGAATGAATGTCCCGTGACTCTGACTTGCTGACATCATCTGACATCCTCTACGTTATGATGATGATGGATACTTTTATATAACTACTGATTGGGCGACTTCTACTTTAACGGTTGACTTTAGCAACCAGACTGAGTGGAAGAAGTAAAGTACTAGGATCCATGATATTAATAGAAGCAAATATAATAAAAAGGTGATATTTATTACACACTTGTGTGAAAAGGACTAAACTAAGGCCTAAACCCACTATGTTTCCAAACTTGTCTTACACAATTTTCACAAAATCTCGTGATGCATTACTATCATCACTCTTGTTTCTTTTTTTTTTTATTGTTGCTTTTCTTTTAATAGCTAAATTAAGGCTGAGAGAGGTTACATGCCTGGCCAAGGGCAAAAAGCCTGTACAATGTGGAGTTAAGATTAGAAAAGACTGCCATGTCTAAAGTCCATGAACACTTTGCTATTGTACTGCAAAAGAACTGGATTCCAACTACAGCTTTGTGATGACTTGGTTTTGTGACTCTGAGAAAGTCACTTATTATTTTAAATTTTCATTTTCTCATTTGTATTGTAACAAACACTCTAATATCTCTTTGTCTGTAATATGATCTTTCATTTTCTAAAATGTTATCCTAAAGAATCTTCCATTAGGAGTATGAAAAAAAAAATCCATGTAACGATACTGTAACAGAGAGATGGCACTTTAGATAATGTTTGAGATTTTACATTAACATTCACCATTAGATTTCATATTTTACTATAATTCTTGATTGTGCAAACATAGTAACTATTTAAACTCAAGCTTTCTGTTATAAACATAATTTTCTCCCATTTTAACAATATACTATACTTAGTGGTTTGGCGTAACAGTTTGTGTAATCATTATAATTAAGGAGCTATTTGAGCTACAGTAGCTAAGTCTGCACTCAAAATATTTAGTGATGCCAACATGTTTTCATATAATACACAATTCATAGAGTATTAAATTGATATAATGTTTTATAATATGTGAAGTTGGTGCCAAAATATCTTGCATTACATATACATTGTGAACTATAATTCCTTGCATGACACATCAAAGTATTAGATTTTAGACTCAGAAATTAATTAGAAATAGCAAACAATTGTTGAAGCAGGGCAGTAATTTATTTTTGAGAATGTATCATATATAAAACCAAGCACATGCATTCCCTAGGTTTCTTATACAACTTTTAGTCTAAATATAATGGATGTTTGGATGCTTTTATATATATATATATATATATATATATATATATATATATATAAAATAAATCAAGTATACAGTCATATAATATATAACACAGAGTAAATATATTACATATATTTGATATTGAATAGTTATATATTAATATACTACTTTAATTTTAGTATGGGAAATATGTATTTGTAAAAATTTATGTATATATATATATATTCCTCTGCTTTGATCTTCACTATACATTCTAGGAGCTCAGTGCAGCTCATATTGCCTCTTAACTCTCTAAATTTATAATAGAAAGAACATAAACTTAAGTTATTGTATTTATTCATGCTATGCTTCCCCAGAAATTGCCATAATATTATATGTGAAGGAATAAATATATTTTCTCTCAATTGCATAAAGTTTGTGATTTGGGGTTATAAGCTACTAGCCTGGCTTATCTAGTAGCTTATAAAACAGAATCATGAAGACCAGAGTCTCTACAAATTATAGGATGCTAATAACCTTCAAACAATGAAGTATGTGGAAGTGTAAGTGCTGTTTGCCCTGGTTGAAAATTTCAGGGGAAAATGGGAGTGACTCCTCTGTAACTGCTTTGAGGTTAATTTTTTATTCTGATTTCTGATTTATAAATGAGAAATAAATTAATTAATTAAAAAATCCCAGAACAGTAGCACTACCATAGTTGGTTCATAGTTGCCAACCTTGTTCAGAGGATTTCAACCCTGTTCTTCAAGCTATTCTTCCTTTCTTTTTGGAATGTGCAAGTGATTTTTATTCTATAAGAAATTCCAAAAATGAGACAAAAGATCCCAAACCCCTTTATTAAAGGAATGGATTTTAAGTTGCCAGGACATAACACAAAATTCATATGGTGCCCCTGCATGTGGCTGCTGCTGCTTTGTTTCCCTGCAAGGAGCTGTGCGCTCTGAAGCCTCCCAACCCTGAGGACTCTGAGGCCGCTGGCTTTGCTCGCTGTGTTGCCCACCAGGCCTTACCATGTTAGTTTTCCAGGATGTAGATTGCAAGGGCGCAGGTGGTGTTGAGATTTCCTTTTAATTAAGGAATAAACAAGACAGAGTTATTGATCCTATGTTGCCAATTTAGCAGCATCTAAGTTGAAGTGTCATGCACAGTTTTGAGTCTGTGTTTCAAAAAGCCTTATTTTGTGCATGTGAGGAGAAAAATAAGAGTATGGCAGACTGCCTGTGTTCAGATTTTGGCCTCACCATTATTGCTGTACATAAATGAGTGAGTTATCCAACCACTCTCAGCCTGAGATTTCTCATATTTAAGATGCCAATAAGATGATTAACAACAGTAATCAGCATCAATTGAGTATTTATGCTGTATAGCTCCATTGCAAGAACTTTATATATATCTCATAAATAGCTATGTTGAGTTGGTACTGTATTCTCCCTAATTTTGAGAGACACACACTCACATCTTTATTTATTATTCTTCCAAACCCAAAATTCTGAAATATGACATCAGAATTTATTTTCAAGCGTGAACAAACACAGAGTCACTCTATTTCTTAATCTGTAAAGCACAAACCCTGGTGGATAACACAGCAGAGTAAAGACATGGTTAAAATGTCTTTACTTCATGGACTTGGAGTTCATGAAGCTCCATGAACTTGAATGAGGAAAAAAAAACATATATTTTATTTCACACATCTCTTCTTGAAAATTATCATTTGGTATTATAGATAAAAAGAGACAGTATTATTAACAGTATCTATGAACTTGTCAGTAATATAAACCAGAGGTCTGCCAAAATATAATCTAATTTAGCACTACCTCAAAATTACAGTATCTACTAAACTCACCACTCAATCTGGTTACTGAATGTATTAATACAGAAGCTCATATGCTATTATATCAAGGATTTTATCTGGTATTTGAATGACTGTATTTCAGTGCAATTGTTTTCTCTTTGTAATCTTATGCATCACTAAGTCTTCTGCTTTGTTTATAATTATTCTAGCATTTTCAACAACATGTTCAATAGTAACTATACTGACACATAATATCGCATGCTTATATATGTTAGACAAGCCAATTACATCCTCATACCCAGACATACACCCACACATTTAATTCTTTAGGTCAGTGTGTATGGAATATGCTACCTGAAGAAAATTCTAGGAGTGATAAATACAATGCTAAAGGTTTTAATTATATTCATAATATTACTTTGAAAAGTTTTTTTCATTTTTAAAAAACTATGTTATATGTATATTTATATATATAAACATATATATGGGGACATATATAACATATAATATATACATTAACATATATGTGTATGTGTGTGTGTGTGTGTGTGTGTGTGTGTGTGTATATATAATCCCAAACTCTCAGTACAACAGAATGTGAGTGTATTTCCTGGGAAGGCCTTTAATCAGGTGTTTACGTTAAAATGAAGCCTTACAGTGGGCCCTATTCCAATCTGATTGATATTCTCATGTGATAGTTGATTTTATTTGTCAACACAACAGGGCCATGAGGTGCCCAGATATTTGGTCAAACATTATTTTGGGTGTGTCCTTGATGGTGTTTATGGATGAGATTAATATTTAAATTGGTAGACTAAGTAAAGCAAATTGCCCTCTCTTAGGTGCACAAGCCTTATTCAACCTGTGGAAGGTCTGAATAAAACTGAATAAGAGAGAATTCACTTTCTCTGCCTGACAATGTTGAGTAGGGACATTGAATTCTTCCTCCCTCTGGACTCAGACTAGAATTTACACTATCAGCTCTCCTAATTCACCTACCTTTTGACTTTAACTGGAATCACACCATTGAAATTACTAGGGTTCCAGCTTACTGACTGCAGCACTTGGGCCTTGTCAGCTTTCGTAGTCATGTGAATCAGTTTCTTATAATAAATCTATTTCTGTCTCTATCTGTGTGTGTATGTTTGTATGTCTGTGTACCTCCTTTTAGTTCTGTTTCTCTGAAGATCCCTAATACACTTTATAAGAAGTGAAAATTTGGACACACAAGCACCAGGATTGCATACTCACAGAGTAAAGACCACATGAGGACACGGAGAGGAGGTGGCTATCTGCAAGCCAAGGAGAGAGGCTTCAGAGGAAATCTACCCTGCTGGCACCTGACCTTGGATTTCTAGCATCCAGGACTATGAGAAATGAATTTGTTTTTTAAGCCACTGAGTCTGTGGTACTTTTTGATGCAGTTCTAGCAAACTAGTACATATTTTGATTATTAACAAATTATATACTCAAAAGAATAACTACAAAGAATAAAGAAGTCTGAAGAAGGCCAATGGCACAGTACTTAAAAGGAAAAGCTAAGTTCCACATTCTCAAACTCAGGGATATATACGAGGACCAGCAGTTTGCATCCAGGAAGCGGTCTGATGACACAGAGGACTTTTCTAATCTGCTGCTGATTTCCTCCTTTAGTGGTGGCAAACAGAGAAAAAGCAAGCAACATTCATATGTTAAAATTCTAACCCACAATGTGATGGGATTAGGAGATGAGGCCTTTGGGAGACAGTCAGGTCAAGAGGATGAAGCCCTCATTAATGAGATGAGGGACTTTATCAGAAGGGGCCCCAGAGAGAGCTTGCTTCCCCTCTCTGCTCTTACCACTATGTGAAAATACAATAAGAGTCTTCTGCAAACCAGAAAGAGTGCTTTCATTGGGCCCCAAATCTTTCAGCACCTTGATCTTGGACTTCTAAGACTCCAGAAACATGTGAAGTAAATGTTTGTTGTTTGACCAAATCTATTTTATATTTGTTACAGCAGCCCAAGCTGATTGAGACAACTGTATTAATCTGCTAGGGCTGTCATATATAACAGCATGGACTCTGTGGTTTAAACAACAAAAATTTAACTTCTTAACAGCTCTGGAGGAAAGGGAATCCACGAACAAGGTGCCAGCATGGTAAGTTTTATTCTGAAGCCTCTTCTTCGGCTTGTAGGTCACTGCCGTCTCTTCATGTGCTCCCATGGCTTTTTCGTATGTATGTGGATACTTCTCTCTCTTATTATTCTTTTTAGGCCACCAATTCTATTGGATTTAGGGTCTCATGTTTATGACCTCAATTAACCTTAATTACCTCCTTAGAAGCCCCATCTTCAAATAAGTCTCATTGGGTTTAGGGCTTCAGCATCTGAATTTTGGAGGAACAAAAGTCAGTGCATGGCACCAACTGAAAAACATCAGAGACATTTGTCAATTAATGCCTGCCCACCATTTATCAATTATTGTTGGGAGATAGGCATTTACTTCTCACACTTTCAAGCTTGGTTTCCCTGTGAGCAAGTTCTTACAGCTGAAGATATGGCCCTGCGGTGGTAAAAAAAAAAAAAAAAAAAAAAAAAAAGCACTCCTTATCAAGATAATCTGGGGCAAAATATCAGAGTGGGTTTGAGCTTTCAGGAGGCTGTAAACCACATTACAGTTGAAATCAGAGATTAGCTGATGGGGTATGGCAGGTGGCACAAAAAATTTTATTCCCATTATATTGTGGACCCGATATCTTTAGAAAGGTGGCAGCTGCTTTCAGTTCATGTGGGCCCAATAGGTACAGGCTCTTAACAAATGGAATATGGATTTATCTGGAATCTTTGAGCACAGGCCATGACAGATTTGTTGAAGACTTCAACACTAGTGAATGAGGATTTTCTCTTGTAAGGAGATAAAAAATTCATTCTTTCAATCAGTATAACTCTCTTGCTAATCTGAATTATAAGTAGCCTTTCACATCTCCAGGGATTTCAAATTCCTTCATGGAAAGACAGAAAAAGAGAACATACAGTAACTTATATGTAATGTAAGATTAACTGGATATTGGTGATTGTAAACTGTGTTGAGGTTTTGCTTACATTATCCCTTTATTATCTATTTTATTCAGAAGCATATCATTAGTTATATACGACATTGCATCATATTATTAAGTATATAAAAATTTGGCTTTGAGACTGTTACAAATAGACATTTTAGAAGCACCAGATTCCAAACTCTACTCATTAGCTATTTTTTGAAATGTACAATGACTTGCAAATTTTAGAGAAATTTGAACTCAGATAATTAGAACACAGCACCCGTCTCTGTGACCAATCCCTATTAATCACCATCATTTTGATTCTAGAAACTCAGACAGTTGATGTATGATAAAGTTTATAAAAACACAAAGCTCACTGCAGAAGCCTTATTTTATAAGGATGAATTGTATTTTTGGACGTATTAAAATTTAACATATTTTATAAATATTTAAAGAAGTATTGCATCTGTATACTCTGAAACTAGAAATAAGATATTTTTAAAAATCTCAAGAGGAAACAATTTTAAAAATAAAATAAGCCCAAGCAAACAAAAAGCTAAAATAATACACACAGAAATGGGATTTGACTTTTTAACTCAGAATAGAAGCTGGAGGAAGAAATGAAGAGAAAAAATTTTGGTGGTCATGCTAAAGAGAAAAAAATAGAAAAACGGATATATTAACATATCTCAGTATTCTAAGGCTTATAGTAAGAAAGATAAGATTATTTTTACTGTTACAGGAACATAAATGTTGAGTATCATGCAAGTACGTTTAAAGTGTGAAAAGGAGAAGATTTATGGATCTTAGGGAAAATGGATTCAAGAAATTAATGAAATATCCTCATAAAATACATGGTATAAAGATATTCTTCAATGAAAATAATCTATATTGGGTGGTTACACAATAAATTATATATAATTGGGAAGAGATTACGTGTTACATCACAAATACATAGTTTAAACCATGTTAGAAGACTTTCAAGATGACATAATTATTGGAGGAAGAAGGGAGAACATGGCATGTTCCTTCAGATAACATGTCTGAGAAATTTCTTGGGTTATGAGCCCAATGAAGATTATAGCTGAGACTCCTAAAGGGGAAATAGGCAGGGAAACAATAATATAATCCAGCCTAGCCTTCAACCTGTTTAGCTTTCAACATGTCTTTCTCAGTAAACTTAATAATTTCTAGCTTTTGATTTAAAAAGACAGACATGCAACTCTTCCCTTTGCCAAAATACCTAGAGGCCATTGTAGAGTTCTTAATTGCCTAATTTTAATATCGATGTGTCTCAGGGAATAGGGAAACCCTGGGAAAAGTCTTGAGAGGGAGAGAGAGAGGGACCAGCTAGTCAGTGGCGTAGCCAGAACCCACACAATATTTATTGGTTGAATTGCCTTCCCAGAAAAGTGTGGTTTGTGGGGCACTAAAATAATTACAATAGTATCAAATATCGATCACCATAATAGATATGTTAATAATAAAGATTAAAATATTTCAAAAATTTCCTGTTATGTTACATAAACACACAAAGCGAGCACATGCTGTGGAAAAATGGTGCCAATAGACTTGCTTGACTGAAGACTGCCACAAACCTTCAATTTATGAAAAATGAAATAGTTGCCAAGTACAATAAAATGTGCTATGCCTGAATAGTTTTACTGAAAAAAGTAATACAGAAACAAATTTTAAAATATGATTGTTAGAATGCCTATAGAAAACATACTTTTTGATGTAGAATGATGCTAGATTTTACTTTAGAGATAAGGAAAAACTAGGAAGTGAATTCACATATTAAATTATACTTTAGGTTTTAGGTTAATGCATTTTTAGCAATTATGTTTGACTCTATTTACAATAATTGGGAGACTACGTATGAGAAAAATAGCTCATCTTCAAGAGACTCTCCTACTTTTTACATTACAATGATGTAATTAATGTACAATGATGAAGGTGATACTAGAGTATACAAATCATGTCTGTCAAAAGGTGTTTTAAAATTCCGGTACTTACTGGTTATCTAAGCATATTTATTCCAATGAAAATTATGTCTGTAAAATGTCCATCAAAGCATTTCTGCCATGTAAATATTCCTTTTCAGAAATCAAATTTTTGTGTGTAATAAGTGAAAACATTTAAAAAAGAATTGTATAAATTTTTTTTTGAAAATTATTATAGTTACTATTGTTATAAGACCTCATGAGCCAATTTTTGGTGATAATTGTTCTTATAATTACTATTAAATGATTTAAAAAATCATTCCAAAGCCGTTGCAAGAGTTGCTATTCAAGGGAAAGAGGGAGAGAAAGAGAGAAAAAGAGAGAGAGGCAGACACAGAGAGACTCATTTCTACCTTCCTCCTGCCTTATAATTTGGAAGGCACAGCTGAGTTCAGCTGCAAGTCAGTTGACAGGACAAACTGGGAACAGCCGCCAGCAGAAATTAGCCAGCTTATGCCATACAGCAGAGAAGGCATGAGCAAGAAATGGAATCAGTGGGAACAGGGAAAGTTTGGGAACAACTGACAAATCAGTTTTTCATGAATTGCTTTCATAAGTTAATTCACATTATAAGCAAAATATTGGGTATGAAATAATGATAGAAGGGATATCTTTCCTGAGCAATAACATATACATGTGTTGATTGATACGTACAACTTTATATTTTTGCAACTTGCTTTAATGTGTAATCATTTACATCTTAAAATTATGCGTTGTCTAAGAATTTTAGATAATTTTTTAGAGATCATTCAATACCCAATTAATAGATGAGAAATTTGAAAACAGGAGAACTTAAATGATTTATCAGACCCTCATTTTCTTACATTCAGTTATATGTCACATCTAGCATACTTCATACTCCCTTTTATTTTTTATTTTTAATTTTTTGAGACAGAGTCTCACTTTGTTGTCCAGGCTGGAGTGCACTGGTGCAATCTTGGCTCTCTGTAACCTCTGCCTCCTGATTCTCCTGCCTCAGCTTTTCAAGTAGCTGGGATTATAGGTACCCACCACCATGCCCAGCTACTTATTATTATTATTCTTATTATTATTTTCAGTGAAGACGGCATTTTGCCACGTTGGCCAGGCTGGTCATGAACTCCTGACCTCTGGTGATCCACCAGCCACAGTCCCCCAAAATGCTGGGATTACAGGTGTGAACCACCATGCCCAGCCCATACTTTCTTTTAAAAGGTCTGAGGAAATATATGCATAATTTATAACAAGTGATAGATCACATAGGTGAGAGTATAGCAATATTTATACAAAATGTGCATATGAATTCAATTTGAGAATTATGAATATGATCTAAAATTTACATGTTACTTATAATACAAGTCTATAAAATACATACAAAATGATAGCCATACATTTTAAAAGGCACATCATTCATTGTTCTAATAACTCATTCTTCTGACAATAATCTGTCTGCAGAAAACTATAAATTATTGTTTGTATTGATAATGTTTTCTGTAGCAATTAGAAAGTTTCATTCCATTTGTAACTTGTGGGACACTTAATTGAAACCAATAGAAATCTTAGCTTATTTAACAAAAAAAAGTTAGAAAAAGAGCATTGTGTAGCTCAAAAATTTTGGAAAAATAGAATCTATTTTGGAAACTGAGTATCACAAAAAGAAGGTTATGGAGCCAGAGTCACAGACAAATCATACTGTACAATTAGGATGGCAAGAGCAATGCTGACTCTGAAACTGCAGCTGAGCTCTGAAGTCCACAATTTGCACTGGGACACTTGGCTCTGAATTGCCACTCTGCCAGAAATGCTGGGCCTTAAAAAAAAATGTTTGCTGCTACTACTTCATTGAGAAAGGAATCTCTGTTGACTCTGGTAATTTGCATCACTTAATCATAATTCAAAGTAGGCAGCTGGTGCATTTGATTGACTAAGACTAGTTTAGTCACCACTGGGTGTGAAATACTTAGTAATTATTCCCCAAAATACCTCTGGAAGAACCTTTAGAATTGAAGAGGCTAGAAAACTAAATACTACATTTCTGATATCCTCTTTTGCAGAAAGAATACTTGATTTAAATCTGAGAGTTGTGTCCACATCTTCAAGACTTAGATTTAGAACTGAGTTACTTGGCTATATGAGGCAGCCTCTTTGCTGATACAGATTATGTAGCGGTGTTGTGTGAAGTTCTAGGCAGTAGCAATTTGATTCAGCAACATTGTGACAGCGGTGAGAGGCAGAAACTCTTCTCTACACAATTCTACGGTGAGATTTTGGGAATCATTCCAGAAGCTCAGCCTCTCATCTCTCTAATGCTGCTTTGGGCCACCTATGCCTCAATAAACTTCTTCATGTTTAAATATGGTACAAATAATTATATTGCCTGTAAATTGAAAATGTTCATTAATATAATAAATGGAATCTGTGGTAGTTCCCTGTTACAGACTCCAGGAAAATAAGGATTTATAGATTGTTTTTCCTGGTTTGTTTGAAGAGTGTGAGAATCCATTAACCTTAGAAAAAGGGACTGGACTCTGGAATTGCAGGACACTCAAAACAGTTGCATTAAATCCTGTGGTTTCCTGCATGAAGTGTATTGAAAACAGCCTTTGGAGGATCAAGTGGCTGATGCAATAAACAATTCCGGGGACTCAGGGAATACATACAGGAAGTAAGGAGTAGGTCAATTGCTTATAACTACAATGGAGAATTTAAGGTGAAAATGTTAGGCTCAAAGTACAAATTCTCAGCTCAGTTCAGAATACAAGAAAACATGGACATTCTAATAGCATCATAAAATATCCTCTCATCTTTGTTGCTGCAGGGCTTACATATCTGTTATTCAGGTACAGAGATGGAGTTTGTGATGTCAACTTGCCTAAGGTAAGTAGAACCAAGCTTCCCAAAATTCCCTTGCAATGGTTTTCATGTTTTTGTCCCCTTCAGAATTTATGTTGAAACTTAATTCCCAAACCAATACTGTTGGGAAGTGGAGCCTTTGGAAAGATGTTTAGGTTATAAAGGCTCTCAGTTTCATGAATAGATTGATAACACAACGAAAAGAGCTTGTCAAAGTAAGTTCATTCTCTTCTGCTTTTCTGCCATGTGACGAAAAGTGTTCCCTTCTCTCAGGAAGAAACAGCATTAAACTTGCTGTCTCTGACACACAGAGCAGGCCCTTACCAGACACCAAACCTGTTAGTGCCTTGATCTTAGGTTTTTGAGCATTCAGAACTAGGAGAAATAAAGTATTGTTCTTTAAAAATTACCCTGTCTGTGGTATTATACTTCTGTAGCAATACAAAACCGATTAAGACATCTTTTTATGCCATGGTTCCATGTTACAGTTGGTTAAAACAGAAATTTGCAAGCAATTTAGAAAGCGGAAAAGAGTAACAGTAACCATTACTCTCAGAAGGCCATTATGGATAGAAGTGATAAGAGACAGATGTAGACATACTAGCAGATTCCAGCTTGTCTTTCTTATCTACTTGGAGACAGACAAATGCAGAAATACCAATAGATTGCCTTTGTCCTTACTACCCGCACTTCATATCCAAATCTCTTGTTTTATTGCTGTCCCAGCTGACCAATAGTAACTCCACGGTCATGTTCACTGGGTCTCTTTAGCAGCCCTCTCTGATATACTTGGCAATAGGAGGCTGGTCAGTGAGTCCCCTTTCATCCTTTATCTTCCCCTTTGAATCCTTGCTTCCCCAGCTTCCTCCACAGTAGTCCAAGAGAGTATTTGTATGTAAAAATCCTTATTCTATGTTACATATGGTGATTTACATTCCTGACTGAAACTTCATTAACATACTTTGCAGGAGAATATCAACTTGTCTTAAACCTCATCTCAACACACCCTCAACATCAATCTAGACACCACTGTCACCCCATGGATAATATAAAGTCAATCTCAGAGGAAAAATTTTGAATACCAAAAGATTTCAAATTTCCTACTTATATTGGTCAAAATGATGAATATGGGTAGGAATTGATTTTGTTATGGGGTGCTCAAAACAAAGAGGAACAGAACTTAAAATTGGGTTGAGTTGATCAATATGGGTACTCCTAAATGAACTAAAATGTATCATGCTACCTTGATTAATGGGGATGATTCAAACATTTGCTTGGCTGGTTAATTAAATCATAATCTCAGCATTTGCCTATATTGAACTTAGAAAGAGATAAACACAATTCATTAACCCACTCATTAATTATGTCCATTAAGGGGGCCAAAATAATCCCTTTTGACGGTGACATTGACATATATTTTGAATAGTGTCAAAATCCTTGAAAAGTACATTAGTAACTTTCACAGCCAAAAGGAGCTTAAGGATACATGGTGTCTACATGTAATGTGATATATTTGATGTATGCTGGCACAGAAATAAAAATATATTACTTAAAAACTAAGGAAAATTTACAAAGCATGGACTTTAGTTAATAATAATGTATCAGTGTTGGCCCATTAATTTTGAAAATGCCTAATACTAATGTACAATCCTAATCATAGTAGGGGAAAAGTGTGAGAGTGTGAGGCATATGAGGACTTTCTGTGCTCTCATCCTAAATGTTCTGTAAATTTAAAACTATTGTAAAATAAAACACCTTAATTTAAAAAGTAATTACTTTTCTTTGAAGTCCTGATACATGTGGAAAATGTTGCCGATAAAAGGGACTCTCTGACTTTTGCAAAAAGGATGAGGTCCTGGCTAGCAAAGGCAAAGTTTTAGCCTTAACTACCAGAAGTAATGGACACTGTCCTAGCTAGCAGGGCTAGTGTAACATCGTGAAAAATCTTTAGTTATACAGGGAGCTTTGAAGGTGGCTAATTGTTTATGGTATCTCAAATTTTGTGGGCATCCTCAAAGGTTCACGAAACACAAACAACTCGCCTACTCAAAAGAGGGGCAAAAAACACCTTTAGTTCTGGCCAATGGAGAACTTTCTTTAGTCAGGAACGTAGTTCTGAAGCCCCATCAACATTCTATTACTTAAATAAGTTAATATATCTAGAAGTCATCGAGTTAATATATACAGAAGTTTGATATCCTTATGGAAACATGCTACAATGTCACCAAAATCTTCTTCCTGGTTTTCTGTTCAGTCAAGTTACAGTCTCATGCCTACAAAAATTGTCAACATATCTACTGATTATTGAATGCTGACCTTAGAGAATGTTAATCCCCAAGTGACAGAAAGAAGACGTCTAGGGTTAAAGTGGTAAATGGAGCTTGGCCTGAGTCTATCCATAGTGTTGTGGTGATAGCATAAATCCATCATTTATTGGTAGCAGACATGTGGACTGTCCTTGCCATAGCTGATCCCATTATATCACCACTACCTGCCCAATCTTCCAGTAGCAGAAACCAACACAAATCTTAAAAAGACATTACAACTAGAGTAAGGGGAAAACACAGGATCAGCCAGCTACTTGAGTATATTTTGATTTTTTTGTTATCTTTTATCATGGAGGAATGAATAATCTGTTCTTAAATATTTGTTCTAGATATAGGATTGCCTTCCCTGCATACTGTGCTTAGGCTGTAATGGCAACCATAGAATTATTATAAATATCATTTTAAGTTATGCTACTTTATATAGCTTTGCTTCTAAGCCAATAATAACTCATTTTATAGCAAAAAGCACACTCTACCATCGAGAAACAGCTGGTCACATAGAAAGATGTAATGGCTTACTGAAGATTCAGTTAGTGTCAGGAAGAAAACAACAACTCGTGAGCTTGAGTTGCTTTCTGCTAACAAGAGATATATATTATGCATTAGTGAAAAGAAGATTGTTTCTTCTGGAGTATGAGGAATCAATAGGTGAAATAGGAGAGATGCCTCTGACCATTCTCTCTAATTATCATTGTCTCAACTTTTTGATTACTGAGAACATGAAAAGAGTTACATTGTACTGGGACCTGAGACTGACATTTGACAATATTGGGTCAATTGAACTCTAGACCAATACACTGAAGAGTAAGAAGCAGTGTTGAACAAGGTGATTTAAGTGAATTATCAAGAGAAAATAAGGTTTCTGCTACAAGATAGGGATAGGGAAGAAAATACATGTGACCTAGAGAACCCTCTTAAAGTATCTCCCAGTATTTATATATGTCTAATACTAAATGATAATAAAATATCTGGAAAATCTAATTTAGGTAGGGACATCGAGATGTGAAACATTTCAGGGAAGATTTAGGTTACTCACTACTCAAGGAGGTGACAACTTAGCAAACACTGTCCGCATGAAGAAACTTTTCAGTGTAATACAATTTTTACCATTGTGTTGACTGTTTCATATATGTATACATATGTATAACTTATCAAATTGTTCAATTATAACATTTACATTTTATTGTATGTCACTTATTAGTAAAGCTATGTTTTTAAACTAGAGAATTTTATAATCTTATATCTATTAAGGAAATTTGATTAAAGTTTAACTTTACAAATAAAACTCCACGTCCAGTTGTCTTTACTGATGAATTCTATGACAAATTTAAAGAAGAAATAATGCTATTCAATACAATTCTACACAAATTTTCCAGAAAAGTGAAGAAGAATATTTTTCCTTTAAATCAAAAGGTAAGCATTATCCTTATTAAAAAAAGTTAAGAAATTATAAGAAAATAGAACTACGTAAACATATAAAAGTATTAATACAAAATTCCTAAATCAAAGCCAACTATATATACAGTTAATACATCATGATTAAAAGAGATTTATCCCAGGAATGCAGTTGTTGAATTAATTTAAAAATTAATCAGTGTAGTTTATCACATTAAGAAACTGAGAAGAAAAATCACATAATTATCTACATGAATATCAAAAAAGCGTTTTACACAAATACCAATTCATATGAAAATTCCCAACAAATAGAAATAATATTCTTTAATCTGATAAGGAACATTTACAAAGCCTTGTAACTATCTGCAAATCCAATGGTAAGATTTCATATCTCTTTCTAAATCAGGAACAAGGCAAAGATGTTAGCTCTGTCACCACTTCTTTGCAATGTTGTAGTGGAGACCTGGCCAGTACCAAAAAATAAAAAACAAAACAAACAAACAAACAAAATAAACTAGAAAACATGTTATCTAGATTCATAAGAAAAAATTAAACTGTTTTTGTTGGCACTTTCTTTTCAATGATCTGGTATTCCTTGAAGAAAATTCTGTGGAATCTACAAAAGTAGCACTTGAAATAATATGTCAGTTTAGCAAGTTTGCAGACTATAAAACCAGAAGGTAAAAATCAATTATGTGTATGTGTCTGTATGTGAATAAAATAATCTGATATTGATATTTTTAAAAGCTACCATTTTTTAAATTTAAAAATATTATTTCCTTGTATCAACCTTCAGTATTCACATACAAAATAAAATAACAAATAAACTAATAAAGTTTAATGACAGAAGAGAGGTTTTCATTGTTAGAGAAGAAATAAGAAGACAGGAAAGAAAACCTCAATTAACCCTGTGGTAATGAATTAGAGTCAGTCATATATGTACAAATTCATATTGATTTTAGTTTACATTCTAAAGGATGACTACAGAAATAAATATTGATTTGTAGTCATTCATTGGTTACTAAACATACATATATTTTTTAGCTGAAAATGTTGGGGGGATCTAGAAAAAGCAGAATTCTAGTGGCAGTGACCACATCAGCACCTGGATGTGATTTCTAAATACAATTCTTCAAAAGGAGAAATGGGGCTTCCTGAAGAAATAGATGACTTAAGAATTGGGGCAGGAAAATACAAGATGAGCCTAGAGAATCTTGTAATGCCATAAAGTAAGGGAGTGTTAAATAAATTTTAAGAAAAAAGGGCATGCCAGAAGGACACAGGTGCAAGCTTTTGTGAGTGTCCGGTGGTTTAACTAGTAACAAAATAAAAGACAGTAGTGTTGGATTATAATCCATGGAATAGGTGTTTCTGCCAGTCATACTGATGTAAGTCAGTCATTAAATAATGGAATGGATAATAAATGAGATGACAGGATAAGAAGGTGTCTAATGTATATATTGTCTAGTTGAATTCTTACATTGCTTTAGAGGTAAGTAATATATTATCATTTTATATTGGAGAAAATGGAGGGTCAGTATAGTTGCATAGTTAATCCAAGGTTACACAACTAGTTTGAGGAGGTACATAGTAATTCATGTGTTTATACTTTAAAAGTCATGCTTTCATTTCATTATTTTCACTTTTTTTAACTGATCCCTCTAAAATCCTTTTTTCTGAGTAAAACTTGAATTTATAAGGTATACATTATGTTCAAGAGAAGAAAAAATTCCCTTCATTTAGCACAGGAATAGCTGCTTGCAGTTCTCCATATAAGAGTTGGAATTTTATGTTCAAGAAATTAAGAATCTCCCTTTTCTACCTATTTGGTCATGGGTAAGCCATAATATCTCCAATTTGCACATACACTACTAACATTAGGTAGCATGAATATTTGCCACCTGCTGGCTTTTAGATTAGAGATATCCACAATACTGTGTCTTAAGAAAGCATTTGTGTTGGCCCTGTTTCTACAGACCAGAAAATAAAATATTTCTTTTTTAGTGCTATTTATTTTACAATTCATTCTATGATATGTTCTATTAAATTCCAACACTAAAAGTAGCCATACGCATTTGTGAAATGTTCCTCTGTTTACAACCATTTTTCTATTTTTAGTGACCTGGAAATATCTGAATCCAGAATATAAAACAACTTTTTATTTACTATGAGGGATTCACATATATTTGTGTTTGTTTTACATGAAAAAGGGGAACAATATTTTACTCAGAAATCTATAAGATTTCTCTTAAATATATGATACAAAACTGCCTTTAGTGAGCATTTATTGGTGTCAAATGTCTAATATCTGATGTTTTATAATAGATGATAATCTAAAGTCTCTACTATCAAGTTACCAAAAAGTTATAAAAATAACTTCAAAAATAATACTACATGTATATGTGGAAAGCAATTAAAATAAAACTAAATATTTATTTCTAATAAAGACAATTTAAGGATTAAGTTGAAAGTAAGCAGGCTGCTTAGATATTTGGTAATGGAAAGAGACATGCTTTTCTAAATTTCAGTCTCAGCATTAGTAAAACGTAGCAACTCACAGTGCAGTGCTTACTTCATAGAGTAATGGTGAGAGTGACATAAAATAATAATGAGACCTTCAAAAACCCAGATAAAGACATAAGCAACAAGAAACAGAATTTTGTCATCTAGTTTTTTGAAGAAAGACCTCTGAGATAGGGTTAAAATCTGTATATAGTTTACAGTTAAAATTCTGTAGAGAAAACATCAAATCCTATCATTGCTTTCATTTGGTTTATAGCACTATTTTAAATCAAAATCTATGACTTTGGTCATAATGTGTGAATTGTTTGAATAAGGAGATATTTATTTTTGTCATTTTTTTAATTTTGTAAACACCTCTTTTGTCAAATTTGCCATGCTAGACATTGAAGGTGTAACAACAAACTATTTTATTTTCCTTGAAAGAGGTGGCCGTTTCAAGAAGTAATAACTTTAAAAAAAAATCACAATTTCTTTTCTTTAAGAAAATATGTTATGTTGAGGACTAAAGGTAATGAAAAACATTAGCAAGATGAAGGGCAGGGACAGGGATGGACAGTTTTGGGAAGTACAGAGACAAGAATGAGGGTTTCATTGACAGAAGCTTAGGCAAGGCATAGCAGAAAGTGACAATGGGAATCGTTGGAAGAACCACAACTAGAATAGCACTATAGAAATGTATACCAGTGGCCACAGTAAGAAAGAAATAGGGAACAAATATTAAAGGAGCTAATAATCATTTGTAGGGAAATAGACATCAATATAGAGATTAGGGATGTGTTTGAAATGGCAGACTTAACAAGGTGTGGTGATACAACTGGCTATGGGGAATGGGACACAGCACTGGGGATTGGTTTGACAAGTGTTGGGGTCATGTTCTAAAAGGAAGTAAATTTTGCAAGGGGGCTGCAGGACAATGATGAGTTTATTTTTTAGCATACCGAATTTGATTGGCTTACTTTACATCCTAGTGACGATGTCCACCAGGAACTTGGTCTGGAGCTCAACAGAGAGTTCTTGGAAGGAGACACAGATTTAGCTCATCATATTATATGAGTAATTTATTTCATAGGCGGTACATTACATTTCTCATTGAGTGTGCATCTAGCAAGAATGGAAGAGTGCTTATAATTAAGTCCTAAAAATGTATTATAGTCAGAAAAAGAGCAATTCCAAAGGGATATTTTGAAGTGTCACATCAGCAAAAGGAAAATAAAAGGAGTATAATGATAAGGATGCTAAGGACAAAAATTATTCCAAGGTGTGAGTATTCAACTGTCTCAAAAGCTACAGAGAGTTCTGTAAGATGAAAAGTGTACAGTGGGTTGAGCCATTGTGTGCTGTTCATTAAGTTGGTAAATTCAGTACTGTGAATCTGAAAGCAAGGTAAAAGAGCACAAGGGTAGCAGCATTTGCAGTATTCAACTCACAGTAATCAGCCATAAGCCAGCCACTATTAAATATTTATTGAAAGACTGCAAAAACATGAACTTACTTATCAAGTCTTAGTAAAGCATAAGACTTATGTTTAAACCATCGACTTCAAAGAAAGTGTTCCTAAAACAAATTTAAGCCAGTATTCAGTAGCGTTATACAGTAAATAGTTTTCTCTTTCTGAACTAATATATAGATTCTATTAGCTACATCAAGGAAAGGCAAAAGTTCTCATGCAGTAAGAAATCTTAAAGGAAAAGTTTTTAAAATGATCTGGTAGGTCACTCAAGTAGAATGTAGTGACTGAAATAATAGTTTCATACTTGGGTTTTTATGTTACCAAAATTTACTTGCAATATCCAAAATTATTACCTATGTGATATTAAAAATTTACCTAATTTTTCCAAGTCTCTAAATCACAGTATTTGCTTTATTAAAATGTATTAACAAACACTACAGTACCTACCTATAAAATAATCCATAATAAAGCAGTCATAAATTAGTGTCTGACATATACTATATTCTCAATAAATATTTGCTCTATGATTATTATTGTTTATGATGAATCACTATAGAAAATATTATATCTTCAATTCAATGACTAAGGGAATGTATTATGCCTCAGTAAACAAAAATCACTTCTTAGTTGTAGTTGATTATAATTTGTGAATTCAAAAAAAAAACATTTATTCTTTTTGAGACAGGCTCTTGTTCTGTCACCCTTGCTGGAGTGCAGTAGCACAAATACAACTCACTGTAGCATCAACCTCCCAGGCTCAAGTAATCCTCCCACCTCAGCCTCCTGAGTAGCTGGGACGACAGGTGTGTGCCACCACACCAGGCTATTTTTTGTTTGTTTTTCTCTAGATACAGGGACTCACTAAGTTACTAAGTCTGGTCTGGTACACCTGGGGTCAACAGATCCTCTCACCTATGCCTCCCAAATTATTGGGATTACAAGCATGAACCACCATGTCTGCCCCAGGATTCTTATACAGTAAAATGATTGCATAAACTAAATTTATTAGTTTGTTATCCCTGCTTCCTCTCCATCTCTCCAACATGAAAGAACAAACATATAAAAAAAAGTAACAAAATTTATCTATTACAGCCTTTGGCCTCTACCCAAGTACAGAACACCAGGAAATTGAAAGTTTCATTTCTCACAGAGCATTTGTTTCAAGCAGGAAACTTTATTTTTCAGGACTAGCATCATCAAGAATGTTTATTAGAGTAAGAAGCTTCATTTATTCCTCAGATTATTTTTATAGTCATTCATGCTGATTTCACTTTGCTAACCGTATGGAACTTTAGGTTACTCTGAATTCCCCAGAGAGTTAAAGACGACGGAGAAGAAGAAATTACCCTTAATCAATTTATCTGTCTTTCCATTATTTTCAATATGTTAAGTCCTAAACTGAAACACATTTCAATAATACTGAATTATAGGAAAATGAGAAGAAAATCTGTATTTATGTTGTTATGGTAAGGAGATATAAACAGCATATAAAAAGTGTCTATTTTTACTGTTTTCATAAGTTTAAATAGCTTGTAAGTTTTCTGTTCAAACTTTTTTTTTTTGTTTTGTTTTACCACAGGCCAAATGAAACCATTTTATTTTTAGTTTATGTTTTATAACTTTGTTTTGGAAATCATTACCTATAAATTATTCATAACAAATTCCTATTGCTCAGTCCTTTCATGAAGCTATCCATAATATATTATGAATGCTTCTGTTCAAAAACATTTTAAGAGCAGAGATTTTACAAAAATGTGAGGAATGGAATCCATTAGATCATTTTTGAAGAAGTAATGTAGTGGCAACACTAGCAAGAAAAGAATGTGCAGCAAATATAATAATGACGTATATACATACACATTAGGTGCTTATTATTTCTACTGTTAGTCTCTGACTATGGAAATTGCAACAATAAATCACACTGATTACAGTTCTTAATTTTGTTTTTAACAAATTTTATATGGAATCAGAAAATACATTTTAACCCCTTGAAGAAACTTTGCAGTAATACGTTTTTTCACTTTTCTTCACTTCACAACTTCAGCAATGGCCCATTCTACTGCTACAAATTTACTGTATTAGTTTGTTTCCACACTGCTGATAAAGACATACCCAAGACTGGGAAGAAAAACAGGTTTAATTGAACTTACAGTTCCACATGGCTGGGGAGGCTTCAGAATCATAGCAGTAAGCAAAAGGCACTTCTTACATGGTGGTGGCAAGAGAAAGTGAGGAAGAAGCAAAAACAGAAACCCCTTATAAACTATCAGATCTCGTGAGACTTATTAACTTCATGAGAATAGAACTGGAAATACAGGCTCCCATCATTCAATTACCTCCTGACAGGTCCCTCCCATAATAAGCAGGAATTCTGGGAGATACACTTTAGGTTGATATTTGGATGGGGACACAGCCAAAACATATCATTCCATCCCTGGCAGCTGTTAATCTCATGTTCTCACACTTCAAAACCAATTATGCCTTCCCAAAAGTCCCAAAAAGTCTTAAACTCATTCCAGCATTAACCCAAAAGTTCACAGTCCAAAGCCTCATCTGAGACAAGGAAAGTCCTTCCACCTATGAGACTGTAAAAATCAAAAGTGAGTTAGTTACTTCCTAGATACAATTGGGGTATAGGTATTGGATAAATACACCCATTCCAAATTGGAGAAATTAGCCAAAACCAAAGGGTTACAGGGTTCATGGAAGTCCAAAATCTAGCAGGGCAGTCAACTTTTAAAGCTCCAAAATGATCTTTTTTGACTTCAGGTCTTATATCTAGGTCATGCTGATGCAAAAGGTGGGTTCTCATGGTTTTGGGAAGCTCTGTCCCTGTCCCTGTGGCTTTGCAGGGTACAAGCTCCCTCCTGGCTGCTTTCATGGGGTGGCATTGAGTGTCTGCAGCTTTTCCAGGCACATGGTGCAGGCTGTTGGTGGATCTACCATTCTGGGATCTGGAGGATGGTGCCCATCTTTTCACAGCCCCACTATGTGGTACAGCAGTAGGGGCTCTGTGTGGGGTCTCCAACCCCACATTTCCCTTCTGCACAGCCATAGCAGAGGCTCTCCATGAGGGACCCACCCCTGCAGCAAACTTTCGCCTGGGCATTCAGGCATTTCCATAAATCTTCTGAAATTTAGGGGGAGGTTCCCAAACCTCAATTCTTGACTTCTGTGCAGCTGCAGGTTCAACACCATGTGAAAGCTGCCAAGACTTGGAGATTCTACCCTCTGAAGCCACAACCTGAGCTGTACATTGTCCCCTTTCAGCCATGGCTGGAGCAGCTGGGACACAGGGCACCAAGTCCCTAGGCTGCACACAGCACAAGGACTCTGGACACAGCCCATAAAAGCACTTTTTCCTTCTGGGCTTCTGTGTCTGTGATGGGAGGGGCTGCCATGAAGGTCTCTGACATGGCCTGGAGATATTTTTCCACGATCTTGGGGATAAACATTAGGCTTCTTGCTACTTCTGCAAATTTCTGCACTCAGCTTTAATTTTTTCCCAGAAAATGGGTTTTACTTTTCTATCACATAGTCAGGCTGCAAATTTTCCAAACGTTCATGTTCTGCTTCCCTTATAAAATTGAATGCCTTTAAGAGTACCCAACTCACCTCTTGACTGCTTTGCTACTAAGAAATTTCTTGCACCAGATACACTAAATCATCTTTCTCAAGTTCAGAATTTCACAAACCTCTAGGGAAGGGGCAAAATGCTACCAGTTTCCTTGCTAAAACATATCAAGTGTCACCTTTACTCCAGTTCCCAACAAGTTCCTAATCTCCATCTGAGACCACCTCTACCTGGACCTTATTTTCGTGTTGCTATCACAACTTTGTGCAAAGCCTTTCAACAAGTATCTAGGAAATCCCAAACTTTCCTACATTGTCCTGCCTTCTTTTGAGCCCTCCAAACTGTTCCAACCTCTGCCCAGTTCCAAAGTTGCTTCCACATTTTCAGGTATCTTTTCAGCAATGCCCCACTCTACTGGTACCAATTTACTACATTAGTCTGTTGTCACACTGCTGATAAGACTAGAAAGAAAAAGGGATTTAATTGAACTTACAGTTCCACATGACTGGGAAGCCCTCAGAATCATAATAGGAGGCAAAAGACCCTTCTCACATGGTGTTGGCAAGAGAAAATAAGGAAGAAGTGAAAGTGGAAACCCCTGAGAAACCCATCAGATCTCCTGAGACTTATTAACTATTTACAAGAATAGTGTAGGAAAGACTAGCCCCCATGATTCAGTTGCCTCACCCTGGGTCCCTCCCACAACACATGGGAATTCTGGGAGATACAACTCAAGTTGAGATTTGGGTGGGGACACAGCCAAACCATATCACACATTGTTACATTTCTTCCCTGTTGCATAAACCTCTAGTTTTAGTCAGAGAGGTGAATTTGAGACTGAGCTCCCATCTCTTCAGTTGCAGCACCTGATTAAAGACTTCTTCCTTGGCAATACTTGGTCTCAGTGATTGTCTTTCCGTACAATGAGCAGCAGGACCCAGACTTAACCCCTGGTGTTTTGGTAACAAATATGCTAACAACTCGCAAATATGCATCTCTAGCCAGACTTTTACACTGAAATCCAGGCACATTTATACAACCATCTACTAATTATTTGTCCAACTTTTAAACTTCCTTTGTCTCAAACCAAGCTTCTGCTTTTCTCTACCAAAACCTACTCCTCTCTTCATCTTTCCAATCTTGATAAAATCTTCTCTTTACTTAATTCAAAAGCTTTAGAATCATTCTTTATTTCTTTCACATCAACAAATAAAATAAATTGGTAAATCCTGCCAAATTTATCTTCAAAATATATTAAGAGTCTCACCACTTTTCATGATATACATTTCTACCACTCTATACAGAAACACAATCATCAATTAACAGGACACATATTAACAGTCTCTGGACAGTTCTTCCTGCTTTTATTCTTGTCCATGTAGTCTGTTTTTGTTGTTGCTTTTGTTTATGTGGCAGCCATAGCAAACCTCTTAATAGTTAAATTCAATCATATAATCCTATGTTATAGCTATTCAAATGGATTCT
Source organism: Cacajao melanocephalus (assembly GCA_963573385.1). NCBI lineage: Eukaryota > Metazoa > Chordata > Mammalia > Primates > Pitheciidae > Cacajao > Cacajao melanocephalus. The sequence continues at coordinate 107,530 of CAUYLG010008641.1, read as the reverse complement.
CATTCTAATATAAGTATCAGAATCACCTAAAGAAGCTTACATAATTTGATTTCATCTACTTCTCTCAATTCATTATCTGTCAAAATGCTATCTCTCTTTTTCAGGTACATTTGTCTTACTAGGTTTATTTAACATGTTAAGCATGTTCTATATCTTAGCCTTTGAACTTATTCTTTTACTCTTTTTGGAATATACTTCCTATGGATATGCACATGCCTGGTTTCCTTAACTCTTACCCTTTAAGCCTTTTTCTATGTATATCTATCTTGGTATGCCTTTATATAGATATAGTATATAAATACTTTATTGTCTATATATTCTCACCAAATGTAGTAGGTAAGAATGTGCTAATAATTCCTGGTATGTAAACTAATTAAATACATTTTGAATGAACAGATAAATGAGGAATTTAGTTCTGAGACTCATCTTTTGGTTTTGGGTATTTGTATATGGTCTTTCAAATATTTTAAGACATTTTTTTATGGGACTGGACTTGGCAGCTATCAAAGAAGGTCTGTGATTTCCTGACCAGAAATCTGCAGCAGCGCAGTATATGAAGAACTTCACCCTGAATCAGGTCTCATCACCATTGATCTGGCTAGGTAATCATACACTTTGGAAGGTGGAATTAATTCAAAAATCAATTATGGCTTCTCTGTATTCAGGTGCAGGTGGTGATATATCACCTTCTAAACAGAGAGGTGACTTGTTTTTGTTTTAAATAGAGTTTCTTTGTCCTATTCCATATTCATTTCTTTGGACAGCTTTGATATAAAAGTTTGTAGGTGTCAAAATCTTCCATGTCTCCTGGTGTAAATTAAATCTGACTTCTGATCTATTTGGGTGAATGTCATAAAAAGTCACAATTATTAAATGAACATATTGCTATATGATAAGTGAATAGCAAATTCAGAGCTAGCATTTCCCTACCATTTTGGCTTTTTATTCTAATAAATTTTGGGCAAAACTAATTAAACTTTTAACAAAATAACATTTTTAAAATTCTGCGATTAATGATTCCAAATTTAAAAATAATTCGTGCTTGAATTTTTTGAAATGAAATAATGATGTATGATCTCAGTACTACCTTAAAAAAAAACTACAATGAAAGTAGAATGATATTGATCAAATCATACATAATATAACATGTACTATTTCAATTCAAGTGGAAAGTATTCACTAAACAGTAAAATTGAATTGATTTCTATTTGGAAAATAACGGTGTATATAAAATAAATTTCAGATGGATTGAAGATATAATTTTACAATTTAGATTTAATTATCAGAAAAAATTTATAACCTATTGAACAGTAGACATTCTAAATGAAAATTTAAATATATAACCCATGAAAATGTGAGAAAAATCAATATTAAAAATTCTATTAGTCATCTATATCTGCATAATAAACACCTCAAATCATGGTGTCTTTAAACAAATAGAAGTGTTTATTATTGCTCATGATTCTGTTGCCATCTGTTAGCTCTGCTAGTCTGAGTCAGACTTAATTGATGTTTACTGAACTTGCTTATGTGCATGTTATCAAATATTGGATAGGCTGGGGACTGGCTATGAGTAGCTTCAATTTCAAAGCAGAAGGTAGAATATTGGCTGAAGAAGCAGGAGTAAAAGGGCCACTTGTCTCTCCTCATTCAGTAAGATAGTCTGGGCCTGCTCACATGGTAGTAGCAGGTTTCTAGAAGAATAAGCTACAATATGTAAGCCTTCTTAACACTTAGTCTCAAAACCAGAACACTATCTTTTTCAGGGAATTCTATTAGCCAAAATAAGTTACAAAGTGAACACAGATACAAAGTGTGCAGAAATATACCCTACCCATTAATGGAGAAACTAAAAACTAGATTTCAAGGATTGTGGATAGAGAAAAGGCTGAAGAATTGAGGCTATTTTTGCAAGCAGTTTATAACAATACATGCAATTTATATACCATTTCAAAGTTTAATATCACTAATATACTAAGAATGTATAAACCAAAGAAATTTGTTTTAGTTAGAAGAATATTACAATGCAATTCATACAAAAGGCAATATAGGTAAGCAATGATTTGAACATTTTTTTCAACCATATCAGAAGTTGCTGAAATGCAAATTTAGGAAATAAATATCAAATTTTCAAGTAGGCAAAAATTACCCACCTAATAAACATAAGGAGATGAAAAATGTGAGGACCCTAATACACACTATTACTACATTGACAGAAACGTAAATGAGTAAAAAACTCTTCAGAAAGAATTTGGTACACTTATTAAAATTCAAAATGGTTGTATGTTTTGATCTCAGAATCCTCTTCCATATATTTACTCCATAGAAATAAATCAGCTAATAATTTACTACATTTTTACAATGTTTTTAATGGTGTTTATAGTTCAAAATAAATATTTATCAAAAGAAAGGTGATAGAATAAATAATGATACTACCATAAAATAGAACATTTTATAACAATTTAAAAATAAAATTAAGGTTTACGTACATGGATATGTGATAATAACCCAGTAGGATCTACAGAATGGCAAAATAATGGCAATTTAAAAAAAAATAATTTTGAATAAGCTAGCTCCCAACTGGAGCAGGAGAAAAACCTATTCCATACCTCACACTATATACAAACATCAATACAGAAAAGTTTTACATCCAAATATAAAAAACCAAAATAATACAATTCTATGAATAATATAGGAAAATATCTCTTGATTTCTGGCTAGGAAACATTGCTTAAAGCAGGGACAAAAAACATGCCCGTACAGGAATAGAAAACAATATTGAACACAATTCTGAAAAACTGAAACAAAAGAAATAATTACAGTTTATAAATTATAGTTTTAAAATACTATGGAATGAAAAGTAAAAAGTTAGATAATAGGAGAATATTTACACCAAAAAACCAGAAAATCTCACATCTAATGAAGTTCACAATTTAATAATAAGACAAACACCAAAGTAGAAAAACAATTTAAAGCCTTAAACAGGCATGTCAAGTAGATTAAATATATTAATCATCATTATTTATTAGAAAAATATAAATTAAAAGCTTCAATATGATACCTACCCCCTCCACCACTCTTTAATGTTGAAAGAAAAAAGGGAAGGAAGGAAGAAAGGCAGAAAAGAAAGGAAGAATGTAGAAAGAAGGGAAAGAAGTCAGGCATGGGAAGAAAGAAAAAAAAGAAAAGAAAAAAATGAAGGAAGGAAGCACGAGAATGAGGTAGTGAGGGAAGAAGAAGGAGAATGAAATGGTACTATGTATTGGTACAAATAGGAGTTATGGCAAATTGCTGTACTGAACAGACAGTAATAACCACTTTCTAAAACTAGAATTTTCTATCAACCTTAGAATTATGTGGTACTGGTCGGCATGTTGGCCCACGCCTGTAATCCCAGCACTTTGGGAGGCCAAGGCTGATGGATCACGAAGTCATGAGATTGAGAGCATTCTGGTCAACATGGTGAAACCCTGTCTCTACAAAAATACCAAAAAAAAAAAATTAGCTGGGCATGGTGGCATGTGCCTGTAGTCTCAGATACTTGGGAGGCTGAAGCAGGAGAATCACTTGAACCCAGGAGGCAGAGGTTGCAGTGAGCTGAGATAGCGCCACTGCACTCCAGCCTGGTGAAAGAGTGAGACTATGTCTCAAATATATATATACACAAATGTGATGCCCCAATGACTTAGCAGTGTTATTCCTAGGTCTATACCCAACAATTTCTACAAATTCAAAGAAAATATTTTTATAATGTCTATAGAAGCTATATGCTAATAGTCACATACTGGAAACAATTCAAATTTTCCTAACCAGCAAAATACTTGAAAAATTAACATGTCTTCCTGAGATGGAATAATATACAACAATAAAAATGACTGAGGAAAAACAGTAATTAAAAAGCCATATAAAACATGACATATATCATGTTATTGTATTTTTAAAATAAAAAAGAGAATATTAGAGATACAAACTCAGATGGTAAAATCATAAGAAAAAAAATACATTGCTATAAAAATTAGTAAAGACAATATTTTTGTTAGGACTATTGGTGACCAGGGAGAAAATGTGCAAACTTTTAGGCTTGTTAGTAATATTATTTTTTATAATTTGGTGCTTGTTCAAGTATCTGCTTTGTGTCAAAACATAAATCTGTTTTTCTTTTGGTTCAACTCTTAGAAATATAAACCATTTTTCACATTATAGAGGCTACAAAATTTAGCTTGACCTCTTATTCTCTGAAGCTATTTTACTTAAAAAGGCAAGCATTAATATTCTAGCATTAAAGGAGTCACAGTATGAAACAAATGATGTTATTATCTTTATTCAATAATTGATAATAGCTTAGTATTTTACATTTTAAAATATTTGTTATTATGAATTCCGTCTACTCAAACTCTATGACAAGGAAAGTATTGCCTTAATGTGTTGAAGATAGTAAGGTTGGAGTGCATTTTTTTCTATAAAAAAGAATTTGAGCTTTCATTTCATTGAATTATTAAGATACACAGATACTTGGAGGCAGAGACAGAAAAAGAAGCAAGGTGCTGCAAAGTCAGTGTTACTAATCTACAGTACAAGTTTTCCATAATGTAAATATGCCTAAATTTCAAATCTTCTATATGTTTACACATCCTGTGCCTCTATAAAATTATTGGTTGCAGTTAACCTCTTCATGTTTTCTAGAAATTTTTATATCCAACCACCTTAGGTTATGGGGAAAAGAAAGAATAGAATTTAAAGGTTTGGAGCTGTCCAGAAGAGTGACATATGATCAAGTAACAACAGATATGATGAATAAAAAACAGAAATACTAGTTGCTCTGGTAGTTAATTTAAAAGTGTCACATCTCTAGAAGGAATTACCTTTGGCAGAACACAAACTCGTATGGATACTATGGACTTTATTGGTACAACCATGTAAACTGTCTAGATTCACATACATTTTTCCTCTTTGGAGGAAGGAAATTTTGTGATTCCAAAAGAAAATATGACATTTAAATATGATTTGAATTGAGATGGGGCACTGGAAATTAAAAAAAAGACACTATTCACAAATTATTAAATGTGATAGACTTAGTGATTTATTCAAATTCATCTTAGTCATGTTTAACGTAAGTAAAGTATGGGCAGTTTTAAACATAATTTCTTATTGGAACGTGATGTTGTTATGTTTGTGCACACCTAAAGAAACAATGTGGAGGCAGGTGCAATCAGCTGAACTTTAGGGACTTGATGTTGTGTTGCTTGGAAGGCATGCATACGTGCATTTTGCATTCTTTGTATGTAATTATATTGCCAAAGAGAAACTATTTTATCATTTATAGTAAATAACTCTTTTCCCCAGACCTAGGATAAAGTTTCTGTGATGTATTGTCTTCCAGTTGCAATAAAAATTACTGAGATACATCAATTGAAGGAAAAAATCATTTCTTTGATGCTTTCATCTTAAATATTACCCTCCTGTATATTTCACTTCTCATCCAAAATTTTTGAAAGAATGACCCACTATTGTCATCTTCATTTCCCTGGCTTCCAACCATTTCCCAGTTTATTTCAATCAGCTAACTGCTCCACTGTAATTGTGCTGATTGCTTAAGGTCGTCTTCTTTTTTTTTTTTTTTCCTTATAGTTTCCTAATCTAATGTAATACTTCAGTACCCATCATGTTGGACTCTTCTGAAAGTAATTTTTCCAAAGTTATGTAAATTATAACAAAGCATTACTTATGAGCGTTTATACATGTTACATTTTTTCTAAAGTTGTAAATGTTTTTACATTTTCATTGCAGTAAAAATATTTAACATAAGATCTCTCTTAAAAATTTTAAAACGTATAATACAATATTGTTTAGTATAGACACAACGTTGTGCAGCAGATCTCTAGGATTTAATCATCTTGCATAACTGAAATTTCATACCCACAGAACAGCAACTCACTCCTTCTTACCACTCAGCTTCTAGTAACTGGAATTCTATTTTCTCCTTTTAGGAGTTTGACTGTTTTTGCCTCATATAAATGGAATGTGTCCTTTTGTAACCAGCTTATCACTTAGCATTATGTCCTGAAGGCTCTTCCATGAGGCCTCACGTTACAGCATTTCCTTCTTTTTAGATGCTGAACAATATTCCAATGTGTGCATATACCACATTTTCTTCACTCATTCGTCCATTTGTGGACATTAAGTTTGTTTCCACATCTTGGCTATCAGGAATAACATGGCAATAAAATATAGGAACACAAATATCTTTTTGAGATTTCAATTTCAATTCTTTTCCATAAATATCCAGAGATGGAATTGCTAGATCATGTAGTATTTTTTATTTTTTTAAGGATACTTCATACTGTTTTTCATAGAGGTTATACCATTGCACATTCCCATTAACAGTGTACAAGAGTTAGCAACTTTTCCACATCCTGGGGAATACTTATCTTTTTCTTTCTATAGCGGCTGTTGTAACAGGCAAAAACAGGTAAAGTGGTATCTAATTTTGGTTTAATTTAATTTGCATTTTCCATATGATTAGTCTTAGTAACTTTTTATGTTAGCAATTTGTATGTCTTCTTTGGAGGAATGTTTATTCAAGTCCTGTGCCCAATTTTTAATCAAGATTTGTTGTTTTGTTTGTCTGTTTTGTTTGTTTTGTTTCACTATAGATTTGTAGGAGTCCAATCTATATTTTCAATATTAAACCTTTATCAGACGTATGGCTTGCAAATATTTTCTTCTATTCTGTAGATTGCCTTTCATTGTTTCCTGTGCAGAAGCTTTTGAGTTAACGTAGTCTCACTTGTCTATTTTAGCTTTTGTTGCTTGTGCTTTTGGTGTTATATCCAAGACAGCATTGCCCAGACCAATAGCATGAAGTTTTTCTGCTATGTTTTCTTCTGGAAGTTTTACAGTTTCAAGTCTTAATTTTAAGTCTTTAGTACATTTTTTTTTAGACAGTCTTGTTCTGTCTGGAGTGCAGTGGTGTGATCTTGGCTCATTGCAACCTCTGTCTTCTGGGTTCAAGCAATTCTCCTGTCTCAGTCTTCTGAGTAGCTGGGATTATAGGTGCCTGCCAATATGTCCCACTAATTTTTTTTTGTATTTTTAGTACAGACAGGGTTTCACCATGTTGGCCAGGCTGGTCTCAAACTCCTGACCTCAAGTGATCTGCCCACCTTGTTCTCCCAAAGTGCTGTGATTACAGGCATGGGCCACCATGTCTGGCCTTTAATACATTTTGAATTGATTTTTGTATATGGTGTAAGACAAAAATAAGTAACTGGTTCTAGGCTTGCTACCTGGGTGATGAAATGGTCTGTACAGCAAACCCTCATGACACTAGTTTACGTATGTAAAAATCTGAACTTTTATTCCTGAACTTAAAGAAAAATAAGAACAGAAACCATGGACCAATATCCTTGGTGAATATAGATGCAAAAATCCTCCACAGAATACTGGGACGCCAACCTTTACAGCACATTAAAGCAATCATACTCCATGACCAAGTGGGATTTAACTCTGGAATGCAAGCATGGTACAACACAGAAAAATCAATTGATTAGAGAACATTAATAGAATGAAGGATAAAATTATATGGTTATCTCAATACATCCAGAAAAAGAATTGAAAAAAATTAACACTCTTTTATAATAAAAACCCACTCTGAACAAATTAGGAATGAAGATTATGTCAACATATTAAAGGCCATTTATAAACATCCCACAGCTAATATCATACTCAGTGGTGAAAAACTGAAAGCTTTTACTCTAGGACTGGGAAGGAGGCAAGGATGTTCACTCTCATCATTACATTCAACATAGTACTGAAAGTTCTAGCTAGAGCAATCAGGCAAGAAGAAAAAAAGACAATCAAATTGGGAAAAAAATTAACTATTGGTTTCCAGATGACATGATATTACATTTAGGAAACACTAGAGAGTTCACACACACACACCCACACTCACACACACCCTGTTAGAACGAATAATTAGTTCTAGTTACAGAATATAAAATCAACACACATCATTCAGTTGTGCTTCTATATACTAAGTCACTGTCCAAAAGGAAAATTAAGAGAATAATTGTACTTGTAGTAGCATCAGAATGAATAAAATAGTTAGAATAAACTTACTGGAGAGATGAATAATTTGTGCAATGAAAACTACAAAACATTGCTGAAAGAAAGTAAATAAAATAAAATAAAGGGGAAGTCATCATGTGTTCATGGACTGGGAGATTTAATTTTGTTAAAATGCTTACACTTCCCAAAGCGATCAACAGATTCAGTGTAGTTCAACAAAATTCCAATGGCATTTTTACAGAAGTAGAAAAATGAAATTCTAAATTTTATATGGATTCACTAAAGATCCCAAATAACCAAAACATTCCTTAGAAAGAAAAACAAAGCTGGACATATCACACTTCCTGATTTCACTCTGTATTACAAATACACAGTAATTAAAATAGTATAAAACTGGCATAAAAGCAGACATATATACCAATGAAAGAAAAGCAAGTCCAAAATTAAAATATTTGATAAGAGTGCCAAGAATGCACAATAGGGAAAGGATGTCTTGAATTCACCTCTGTCAATCCACCATCTTTTATCATGATAAATCCTATTGTATTCGAAGCCTCAGCCCCTAGGCTTTATACTTTGGAATCCTTCTCTTTACCTCTCATGGAAACTTAGTCTTCTACTACTTTGCATCTTATTTAGTAATTAATAGTTTTGCAATAATTTTATAACTTCTATTTATATATAAGAATAATTGATTCATTTTTAAATTGTTCATGTAACACATTTTTGAAGATATATACTGGCTAGAGGTTGAGAATATTTCAGTTTTGGATCCTCAACATAGACAAATTGTATCTTAAAAAATACTTGTTATATATGGATAAGATAAATGAATTAACTATTCTCAAATATTTATGTCTTACTAGAACCTCATGAGTTATTTCTTCTCCCACCCCTTAAAATTAGAACATAAATAAAATTTGAAATGACTTATAATAACTTAATTTGACATACCCTCTACATGTCATTTGATGTGTTCAGTATTTATATTGTCTAGCAGACTCTACTGCTGGTATGGAAAGAATAATATTTTTTACTTTTCTTAACTCCTAAATATAAGTTCAAGAAATATCAAAGTAAACTCTAGTAATACTTGCCATGATTCATTGAATATGAAAATGTTTCATTAGGAAAATGCAATCAGTCTTCAATGTACCAAAAATCATTAGCACAGCAGGCTGCTATTCAGTGGTTGATTAAAAGTATATATTAATATATTTGTATTAATTATACACGCTACTATGTTACAATGTGCAATGAAACCAGAAGGAGATATTGCTTAGTTTATACAAGACTCTTTTATGCAGTAAAGGCAACAACTTCGCATTCAAAGATGTCTAGTTAGTACAGATCGATGAACAGCAAAACACAACAAATGTATTGTTTTATTGAATAACTTTTAGTGAAGGAAATCTCAAATATAAACATTCATGGTTAAATATGACATTTTAACAATAGCTGCTTTCAAACTAGCACAAAAATATCTACACTCACACACACAGAAAGAGGGAAACCATGCAGTTACTAAAAACCATAATGGATAAACGATCTAGAATTTAAAAGAAGGTAATAAAATATAATGTCCAATTACCTATGAGATTATTTTTATTACATTAAAATGAAAAAAACACATCTGTATATTATATATATATATATATATATACACACACACACACACACACACACACACACAGTAAAAGATAATAGAAGATCACAAGATTATTTATACATCCCTTATTCTCTGATCCTTATCTGAAAACCATTATTCCCAATAACTAAAGATATTGGTATATACATATTTTTCATGTGGGCTATCCTTCAGATAATGCTTAAATTATATTTCTGCAACATCTTTCGGTGTCCACTCAGAAGCAGACAGAAGGGAGTGTTGTTGCAGAGTTTAGAGAGAAGAGTACAGAGAGTTTACATGATACAAATGACAAAATAGGCATAAAGAAGATTTTGGATTCAAGATTTGAAACTGAAAAAGTAAACCATAGTAACAATATTAGCTGCCTGCCAGAAGAATGGGTAAAAAAACTGAAAAATGTAAATGCAGCTGAAATAAGCTGATTTCCGTTCACACCAACTTGCAGTTACAGAGTTCAGAAAATTGTTTCACCCCACAACAGAGAAATGACCCAAGCACTATGCAGAATTACATATAGGTTTATACACAAACATGAAAATTGACTGCAAAGAAAGGTTAAATAAGATTTCCTTTGTTGGAAGGTAATTACCGTAAATTTTAAAAATAGGTATAAAGAAAAATATTTTATTCTGTGAAATAGCAGGCAGAGCAAGGAAAGGAAAATAGAAACTTAAGGACTCTTAAAATTATATTGGTAAAATTCTTGCTCATTTTTAATCAGTATTTGGGATTCCTGCCATTCATTTTTATTGTTTTAATTGGGTTATTTGTTTTTTGTTATTGCTGTTGCTGGTGCTGAAGGAATACTTAAATGTTTTGGAAAACAACATCTTGTCAGATATACATTTTGCAAATACTTTCTCCCATTTCACAGGTTGCCTTTCCACTCTGTTAATGGATTTCTTTGCTATGAAGTAGCTTTCAGATTTGATGTAATTCCACTTCTCAATTTTAGTTTTGTTGTCTGTGCTTTTCATGTCATAGCCAAGAAATCCATGTCTACAATTAATGTCAAGAAGCTTTTCCCTTATGTTTTCTAAAACAGTCAAAATTATAAAAGCAGAGAATAATATATTAGATGCCAGAACATGGGAGTAGGGTGGTAGAAATGGAGGAGTTGTTTAACACACACACACATACACAAAAGAGACACAAGGAAAATTTGGGTGATATTCAATATGTCTATTACCTTCATTATGGTGATAATATCATAGGTGTTTGCATATGTCTAAACTTGTCAAATTTGTATACATTACATATGTGCAGTTATTTGTATATCAATTGTACCCCAAGAAAGCTGTTTAAAAATTACATTGGAAAAAAATCTAGCCCTAAAGATCCAAAAGAAAATTTTATGAACTTATGTAGCATCTCAGTGGATCGCAAGAAGATCTACTGTTTATAAAAAGGAGCAGAATGCTATAAGAAGACAATAATCTGGAATGAAAATAGAAGAAAAAGAAAAATAGCAAGATAAATAAAGATAAATAGGAAGAGACGTAAATAAGATTTTCAAAATAAAAATATCTAAATTATAATACATTGGAGCCAGGAAAGAATGAAACAGGCAATGTTGGAAATCAAATAAATTATTAAGAAAACTAACTTGGGTAAATAGCCTAAAAAGCAGAAAAGGGATACAGAAAAGAAGTACTGGAAAAGAGATTTGTATATATAGAGGTGGAGAATAGAGATAAAAATTGTGGCTGCTATGTTTTCCTTCAAAAACAGATTAGAAGCTACTGCACTAAGAAACTGTTAGAAAGGGTAAATAAAAAGGAAAGAGAAAGAGACGAGTGAGGAGAAAACAAACCAAAAAATCTTTGAAGTTAAAAAGCAGGGGAGAATCCTGAGAGCCAAAGAGATTCCCAAGATCCCTAGAACACTTAAACATCTGGGGTGACACTTACAAACAAGCAGTTAAATGAAATCATTGATTTCAACAATCTACTAATAAAAAACATGTCAGAAATTTCAGATAATACCTCATGAACAAGGAAAGGCTAGTTTACAGATTTGAAGGAAAGGAATGCTCTGAATAGCTTTTTATATCAATGTCAGGTAGCTCTAGAGAAGTAATAAGGCCAGGAGATTATTTCTCAAAAGACTCAATAAGAAAATACATGTAAGAAACTGATGGAACAAGAACGTGTGTGATAGATTCAAGTGATGACTGACAGTGAGCATCAGATAGTCAGCAGAGAAGAGAACAAAGGTAATAAACAGATAAAACTTCCAGCCTAGAGTTTCCCGTGAAGCAATCGGCTGTCCATAGATCAGTTGTCCATAACCATAAAAGCAGCATGAAGTCATTTATCCAAGTCATGAAAGCACATGGTCACCCACCAGACATAGAATTTAGAATACTGATAGGAACAAAAATTAGGAATATTAAAGAGAAAGCCAAATTTCAATCAAATGAATCTAAGGAATGCAATAAAATGATACAAAAGCTGACAGATGAAAGGGTCTTTTTAAGAAATTTCAAACTGATCTCATAGACTGAAAAACAGCCTACAAGTATTTTGTGATACAACTGAAAGTATTAACAACAAAATAGACTAAGTTGAGGAAAGAATCTCAGAACTCAAAGACTGGTTCTCTAAATTAATTCAGTTAAACAAAAATAAATAAAAAAGCATAAAAAACAATGAATGAAACCTCTCAAATATGGGATTATGTAAAGAAACTAAATCTATGACTCAGTGGTGTTCCTGATAGAGAGAAATCAAGCAACTTGGAAAACATATTGGAGGATACTACCCATGAAAATTTCTTCAACCCTGCTAAAGAGGCTAACATTTCAAATTCAGGATTTGCAGAGAACCCCAGTGAGACTACAAGAAAGACTATCTTTAAAACACATAGTCATCAGATACTCCAAGGTCTGCAAAAAAGAAAAAGCATTAAAGGCAGCTAGAAAGATGGGGAAATTCACCTACAAAGGGAACCTCGTCAAGCTAATAGTGGACCTTTCAGCAGAAACCCTTCAACACAGAGGATATTGCAGAGGTCTATATTCAACACTTAAAGAAAGGAAATTCCAACAAAGAATTTCATATCCAGCCAAACTAAACTTCATAAGTAAAGGAGAAATAGATTCCTTTCCAGACAAGCAAATGCTGAGGGAATTCATTACCCCCAGACCTGCCCTACAAGAGGTCCTTAACAGAGTGCTGAATATGAAAACAAAAGACTCTTACTATCCCCCTTAAAACCAGTTTTAACTATATAGGTCATTGATACTATAAAGCAACTACACAATCAAGTCTGCATAACAACAAGTTGACATCAGGATGACAGGATCAAATACACACAAATCAATATTAACCTTGAATATAAGCAAGCTAAATGCCCCCACTTAAAAGGTGCACTGTCAAATTGGATAAAGGAACAAGACCCAACTACAAGCTGTCTTCAGAACACCCATCTCACATACAGTGATATCCATAGGCTCAATGTAGTTGGATGTATAAAAATCTACCAAGCAAATGGAAAACACAAAAGCAGGGGAGGCTATTCTAAATTCAAGCAAAACAGACTTTAAACCAACAGTGATCAAAAAAGAAAAAGAGAACATTACATAATGATATAAGGTTAAATTCAACAAGAAGACTTAACTATCATGAATATATATGTACCCAACATAGGAGCACCAAGATTTATAAAACAAGTTTTTAGAGACCTACAAAGAGATTTAGATAAGCACACAGTAACAGTGAGAGACAGACTTCAATACCCTACCAACAGCATTAGACTGATCACTGAGACAGATAACTAATACTCAATACTTGACCAAATAGAAGTGACAGATGTCTTCATAATTTTCCACCCCCAAACAAGATAATACACATTCTTCTCATCTGCACATGGTACACACTCTAAAATCAACCACACAATTGTTCATAAAACAATTTTCAGTAAATTTTAAAAACCAAAAGCATGCCAACCACAATTTCAGATTATAGTACATTAAAAATAGAAGTCAACATGAGTAAGGTTACTCAAAATAGTACAATTACATAGAAATTAAATAATCTGCTCTTGAATGACATCTGGGTATGCAATGAAATTAAAACAAAAGTCAAGAAATTCTTTAAAATGAATGAGAACACAGATACAACATATAAGAATCTCTGTGACACAGCTAAAGCAGTACTAGGAGGAATATTTATAGCACTATTGCCACATCAAAAAGTTATAAAGAGCTCAAATTAACAACCTAACATCATCACACCTTGAAGAACTAGAGTAACAAGAGAAAACCAACTCCAAAGCTAGCAGAAGATAAGAAATAACCAAAATCAGAGCTGAACAGAAAGAAAGTAAAATACAAATTTTAAAAAATATACCAAAGATAAACTAATTGAGATATTGTTTCTTTGAAATAATATAAAAGATTCATAGACTGCTAGCTAGACTACAAGAAAAAAAGAGAGACGATTCAAATAAACGCAATCAGAACTGAGAAAGGTGACATTACTATCTACCCCATAGAAATATAAAAACCCCTGAAATACTATTACAAAGACTTCTGTGCACACAATCTAGAAAACCTATTAGAATTAAGAAGATTCCTGGAAACTTATAACCTGCTAAGATTAACCAGGAAGAAACTGAAACCCTGAACAGACCAAAAATGAGTTACAAAATTCAATTGGTAACCAAAAGCCTTCCAGCCAGAGAAAAATCCATAACCAGAGTGATTCACAGCCAAATCTACCAGACATACGAAGAAGAGATGATACCATTCTTACTGAAACTACTCAAAAAAATTGAAGAGGAGGCACTACTCCCTAACTCATTCTATAAGGATAGGATCATTCTGATAGCAAAATCTGACAGAATTTCAACAACAATAACAAAAAAGCATCAGGTCAATATACCTGATGAACACAGATGCAAACACCTCAATAAAGTACTAGCAAACCAAATCCAGCAGCACATAAAAAAGCTAATCCATCATGACTAATTAGGCTTTATCTCTGTTGTGCAAGGTTGATTCAAAATGTGCAAATCAATAAATAATTCATCACATGAACTAAAAACCAAACCACATGATCATCTGAATGACTTCAGAAAAGTCTTTCAATAACATTTACCATCCCTTTATGTTAAAAGCCCTCAACAAACTAGGCATTGAAGGAACATCCCTCAAAATAATAAGAGCCATCTATGAGAAATTCACAGACAACATCATACAGAATGAGCAAAAGTGGGTAGGATCACCACTGAGAACCAGAAAAAGACAAGATTGTCCACTCTCACTACTCCTATTTAACATAGTCTCGGCCAGGGCAATCAGGCAAAAGAAAGATATACAAGGCATCCAAACGGAAAGAAAGGAAGTCAAACTATGTCTGTTTACAGATGATACGACTTGATACCTAGAAAACCTTACAATCTTTGCTCAAAAGCTCCTAATTCTTACAAAAGACTTCAGCAAAGGTACAGGACACAAAATCAATGTACGAAAGACAATAGCATTTCTTTCTTTTTTAAATTGTACTTTAGGCTCTAGGATACGTGTGCAGATCATGCAGGATTGTTGCATAGGTACATACATGGCAAGGTGGTTTGCTGCCTCCACCCCCCCAACACCTATGTCTGTCATTTCTCCCCATGCTATCCCACACCAACCTTCCCACCCTCCGCTGTCCCTCCCTAAGCCCCCTGCAAAAGACCCCAGTGTATGATCCTCTCCTCCCTGTGCTCATGTGTTCTCATTATTCAGCACCCGCCTATGAGTGAGAACATGTGGTATTTGGTTTTCTGTTCTTGTGTCAGTTTGCTGAGATGATGGTTTCCTGATTCATCCATGTCCCTGCAAAGGAAATGAACTCTTCCTTTTATATGGCTGCGTAGTATTCCATGGTGCATACGTGCCACATTTTATTTGTCCAGTCTACCATTGATGGGCATTTGGGCTAGTTTCAGGTCTTTGCTATTGTAAATAGTGCCACAATGAACATACATGTGCATGTGTCTTTATAATAGAACAGTTTATAATCCTTTGGGTATATACCCAGTAATCGGATTACTGGGTCAAATGGAATTTCTATTACCAATGTAAAAACATTCCATGCTCATGGATAAGAAAAATTAATATTGTTAAAATGGCCATATGGCCCAAAGCAATTTACAGATTGAATGCTATTCCTGTCAAACTACCAATGACATTCTGCACAGAGTTAGAAAAAACTATTCTAAAATTAATATGGAACCAAAAAAGAGCCTGAATAGCTAAAGTAATCCTACACAAAAAGTACAATGCTAGAGACACCTCATTACCTCACCTCAAACTATAGTACAAGGCTACAGTAACCAAAAAAGCCTGATACTGGTACAAAAACAGACAAGTAGACAAATGGAACAGAATAGAGAGTCCAGAAATAAAACCACACACCTACAACTATCTGATCTTCAACAAAGTTGACCAAAACTAGCAATGGAGAAAGGACTCCTTATTCAATAAATGGTGCTGGGATAACTGGCTAGCCATATACATAAGATTGAAACTTAACCCCTGTTTTAAACCATATATAAAAATAATCTCAAGATTGATTAAAGACTTAAATTTAAAACTAAAATAATAAAACTCTTGAAAAAAACTAGTAAATATGATTCTGGACATAGGCTCTGGCAAAGATTTCACAATGAAGAGACCAAAAGCAATTGCAACAAAAACAAAATTGACACAGGGGACCTAATTAAAACAAAGAGCTTTTGCACAGTAAAATAAACTATCAACAGGGTAAACAATCAACTTATAGAAAGGCAGAAAATATTTGCAAACTATGCATCCAAGAAAGGTCTAATATCCAGACTATAAGAAACTTAAATTCACCAGCAAAAGTCAAACAACTACATTAAAATGTGGGCAAAGAACATGAACAGACAATCATCAAAAGAAGATACACACAGAGCAAGCACATGAAAAATTACTCAATATCACTAATTATTGAAGAAATTCAAATTAAAACCACAATGTGATACCACCTCAAGCCAATCAGAATGGCTATTACTGAAAAGCTAAAAAATAACAGGTACTGGTGAGGTTGGAGAGAATACACTACTGGTGGGAATGTAATTGAGTTTAGCCATTGTGAAAAGCAGTTTGGCAATTTCTCAAAGAACTAAAAACAGAACTACCTTTCCTCCAGAAATCCCATTACTGGGGTATATATCCAAAGAAATATAAGTTATTCTACCCTAAAGACACATGTACACATATGTTCAGCCCTGCACTATTAACAACAAAGACATAAAATCAACTGGAATGTCCATCAGTGGTGGATTGTGTAAAGAAAATATGGTACATATACGTACAATACTATGTAGCCATAAAAAAGAACTGAGATTATGTCCTTTGCAGCAACATGAATGGAGCTGGAGGCCATTATCCTAAGCAAACTAATTCAAGAACAGAAAACCAAATACCAATTATTCTTGAGCTAAACATTAAGTAACATGAATAAAAGAAGGGAATAACAGATACTGGACCCTACTTGAAGGTGGAGGATGAGAAGAGAAAGAAGATAGAAAAACTGCCTATTTGGTACTATGCTTATTACCTATGTGATGAAATAATTTGCACAGCAAACCCCCATGACACAAATTTGCCTATATAACAAACCTGCACATATATCTGTGAAACTAAAGTAAAAGTTATAAAAGAAAATAAGTAAATGTATTTTATATAGTAACTACCTCATTTATCTGCATGTTAGTATTTCGGACAACTCAGATGAGAAAAAAAATAAATGTATGCAAAAAAGATCTCTGAGAAACTAAAAGTTCCTAATGCATAATCTTATGTGGCATAATCAAATTATATTAGTAATATTATTTAACAAATAAATTCTGTAGAAAATTATTATTTTCTGATATTGAGACAGCTGGAGGAGTAATAAAGTTAAGCCTGTTCTAAGTAGCCAGGTTATCCACACTCTAGAACCCAGATATGTTTCTTACAAAAGTATTTTTCACATTTAAAAATTTTTACTAAATATTTTATTATAACAAGTTTTTGTTATAACAAGTGAAACAATGAGAAAATGTATAAATAGGCAAATAATCCTCCACCCACACATCAAACACACCTTCCTAACAGAAGTAATATAAACAGACTAGTGAATACAATCCTATATTTCCATGTTCTGTGTATGACTTGTGTACGTACACACTGGGTTTTGGAGGAGCTTAAAGACAACAATATAATGTTATTCATATTTCACTGATACCTACTTTTCCCAATTATTTTATTTTAGGTATCATTCCAGATAATCAACCCAGACTTATTGTTTCATAGCTGTAAAATATTATATAACAGAACTACATTCATTCAAACAGTTCTCTATTTTGGGACATTTAGAACATTACTGATTTTCACAGTGCAAACAAATACACCTATATCTACCCTTATTTCTATTTACTAAATTTCCTAAAATTATCATGTTAGGGCAAATGATGGTCAAACTTTAAATTTCAATATTATTAATATATTGTTTTTCAAACAAATTTCCAATCTCTTTAAATCATAATGACATCATCGTATATTGAAACCATGTTTTCCCTTCTACTATGCTATAGCTATATCATAAGATCCCATATGTATTTGCTTCTATTTCTAAACTGACTTTAAATTTTATTACCTATTCATTTTCCAATATCAAGTTTTTGATTAAGTAAATTTACAAAAATTTTTAATGTGTGGTAAAAAATATAACCTCCTAATATTTCTTCTCCACATGTATTGGGCTCTACCACATGTTCAGCTGAACAAAATAACAAAATATTGGAAACTAAACTACT
Organism: Cacajao melanocephalus; assembly: GCA_963573385.1. Taxonomy (NCBI): domain Eukaryota; kingdom Metazoa; phylum Chordata; class Mammalia; order Primates; family Pitheciidae; genus Cacajao; species Cacajao melanocephalus. The sequence goes on along the minus strand of CAUYLG010008641.1, from coordinate 88,998 downwards.
AGATATTTATTTGTTTTTAATTGGTGAAATTTAAACGCATTATACTGGAAAAAAGACTAAAATTTTTATTGTAATTAGTATTAATTTTGACATATCCCTATTTAATGTTAAGTCTTTCAATTCAAAAATATACTATCTTTCTACATTTATATATACATTGCCTTGTTCTTTAAAAAATAAATTTATACAGTTATCCACATACATACAATTATGTATAGTTCTTTTAAAATCTGTCCCCTTGTACTATTTGTTTGGCCATTTGTTTTTAGCATTATGTTGAATTTTGTTTGTTTCTACCTCATGCCTTAGCCATTATTTCTGATAAGATTTTAGCATTTTTAACATTTACTCTTTTCATAATTCATATTATTCTATTGTTTGCAAGCTAAAATGTGGCTTCATTTACACATGAAAAAGATAATAAATACTACTTTTAAAATATGCACAATTTTTGGTCTTGCATGTGAAATAATTAAGGATCATATGCTCCATAATAATGACAAGCATGTTCTCCGTATCAATGACAATTTCAAGAAAATAGTATAGTTAGAAAAGCATCTTTGTTATCAGCATATTTCCCAAAATAATCCTGAATTATCCTAGACAGTTAAAAAGAAATGTTTGTATGAGTTCAATTCACTTTGTCTGCACATCAGTTTGTTACAATTACATGCCTTTTTCTCTTTTGGTCTTCATATAAGAATATGAGGAATATATCTTTTATTTTAGATACAAAACATTTACTTTCAGATATCAAGGTATTTTGTTATTAGGCTATTGTAACTAAGCTCAGTTATTTTTATATTTTAATTTACAAAACATAAAATACCTGTTTTAAGTTATATTCATTCATATCCAGAATATTAAAGATATATTTTAGTAAATTGGTAAACAGATAATGTTAAAGAACAGTAAAGAGAGCAACAGGGCTTAAGAACTGATAATATCAGTACAGAAACAAGCAAAAGCATCAAGAAAGCGTGGTGTTATGAAGGAATAGGTAAATAAACCAATGGAAGAGAAATAGAGTATCCTAAAATAGACTCCTGTAAATATGGCAACTGACCTTTGATAAAGGAGCAAAGGCAATACAATAGAAATTATGCTTGAACAACTGGACATCTACAAGCAAAAAATGAATCTGGATGCAGACTGTACCACCTTCTCAACAATTAACTTAAAATACATCATGGGCATAAATGAAAGAAAAAAAAACTATACAGCTTCTAGAAAATAACAGGAGAACATCTAGATAATCTTGGATTTGACAGTAACTTTTTAAATACAACACCACATGCATGATCCGTGAAAGAAAGACCAATAAGCTGGACTTTATCAAAATTAAAAACTTATGTTCTATAAAAGATACTGGCAATAACATGAAAAGAAAAAAAGCCACAGACTGGGAGAGCATATTTATTTATATATATATATATATATATCATTATAAATATTTCCAAACACATAGACTGTAAAATTCAAGGAGTTAACTAATTTAAACTATAGATTCTGGGTGACAATAATGTGTCAATGGAGGTTCATAAATTGGAACAAATGTATCACTCTGGTGAAGGATATTAACAATGAAAGAGGCTATGCATGTGTAGGGGTATATAAGATATCTCTGTATCTTATGCTTAATTTTCCTATCAACCTAAAAGTGCTCTAAAAATAGGCTGTTAAAATGTGAACGAACCATGAAGAGGACAAAATGGATTTAATAATTTATAAGTATTGTTGTATCTAATAAAACAAAAATACAACCTTTATCAGTACTATCTTGAATTTTTAAACCACAAATTAAAAAGATATATGTCAGGGAGAAATACATAGAGCAAATAAACAATATGTGCACAGTTACAAATATTATAATAAAGATGTCATCAAATACATTCCTCATAACAATGAATGTGAATGCACTTACTTCACTTATTAGAAGAAAATGATGTTTAATAGTGTTCCAAGTCAGACCCCAAGTTTGAGCTTTTTACAAGGAGCAATTCTAAAACGAAGACTTTGAAAAGACCAAAAAGAAATTAGCAGAAGCATATCAGGCAAGTGGGATTAAAATGAGAACATAAGTATCAACCTTGTTATCAAAGTAGCATTCAAGCCTCAATGCAGTAGTCATAAGAAAGGACAAACTTAATTGCTAAAAGCTATAATCCACAATGAATATGTAAATGCATTACCACATACAAATCAAAAAACACAGCAACCAACTCTATAAAGCTAGTTATAGGAGATCCAAGGAGATACTGATATAAACATTCTAGTAAAAACACTTTATCACTCTCAGTACAAGACAAATGAAGTGTACAAAAAAATAATTGAGGAGATAAACGATCTAATCAATATAATAAATGTGGTAGATACTATAAAAATAAATCAAACTTTAAACATTTTTAACTTACTTCAAACTTCAAACATTCAAAAAATACACAGAAAAATGAATCATAGATAAGTCACCAAGAAGACGTCCATAGTAATTTCCGTAAAGTAGGAAGAATACAAGCAATACTCACTGATTACAGTGAAATAAAACTAGAATTTATAAACAAAAACATAAAACAAAAAGATTATTCCTCTTGGAAATTAAAGCAAACAAAACAAACAAAAAATGTGTTATTAAATAACTGTTTGGTAAAAGGAGGAAAATAAACTAAAATTAAAGAACATTTAAGAAATAATAACAGAAAAGCACTGCTTATCAGAATCAATGAAATTCAACTAAAGCAGTTCTCAGAGGATAATTAAATAATTATGTATCATTAAACACTTTTATCAATAAAGAAGAAAGAAAAAATATATATCAATTAAATTTCTAGTTAATAAACAAGAAAGTAAATAAAGTAAATAAAAAGTATAATAAAGGAAATAGTAAAAATATACCAAAGAAAAGTTTTTTTGATATTTTTGATAAAAAGCTATAGAGACAAGTAAATCAAAATCATGATATTTTAAAAAAGCTAAAATACATAAAGCTATAAGATAACTTAATCATAAGAAAGGGGGAGGAAATATGATGATCCAAAATTAGAAATGACAAAGGAGTAATCATTGAAACAAAAGAAATGTTTAGAAAATCATAAGACTTTGTAAGACCTCTATTAAATGAATTTGAAAACCTCAGTAAAATGGGTAGTTTCCTAAGGAAAACAAAACTGATCCCATCAGAACTGCAAGGAAAGATAAATAAGAATCTCATGAAATTAGTTACCTACAAGGACTGGGTGGGAAATAAGTGTAAAAAAGAATGCAATGGAAGTTCAGGTTGTCAGGGATAGTGAAGGGTCTGAAAATCTCTCAGTATATTTTTTATGGATAGTGAGACAGGAGAATAGGGTCTGGAGGTAGGAAAGTTATTACCAATTCATGCTGAATCAAGAAAAAATCACAAGTCTGGGGCCAGAGAATCTAAGGCCAATTTGTGCTGACTTCCTAAAAGAGAAAACACCAAGTTCTGGGGGCAGGGAACATAAGGCTAATTAACACAAGCTTCCTAAGCTAAACCAAAAGGGAAATACCCAATGTCCCCAGGCTAAGTAACAAAAAAGCAAAGGCTACTCTCCCTACAACCTCCTCCTTCCACCGTGTCTCAGATGGGAAAGGGAAAGTGCACTGAATTGGCCAGAGGGTCAAGCATGAGGCATCTCTTCATCAGCATAGGGTGCCAATTCATCTCAGCCTTTAATTAGCCACAGACCATATCCTTCATCTAGATAAGTGGTAACCAACAGAGACCTCCAAAGGAGTATTTAAAACCCAGAAAACATTATAACCTTTAACTGGGCAGCTGAGCTGCTTGCTTGGACCCACTTCCACCCTATGGAGTCCTTTCTTGCTTTAATAAATCCCTGCTTTCACTGCTTTGTTCCTCTGTTTTGTTTCATTCTTACTTTGTGCATTTTGTCCAATTCTTTGTCCAAAATGCCAAGGACCTGGAAAATTTACACTCAAGGCCCTCCTTCCAATAACAATATGACCCTTAGAACCGTAGTAATATTTTATTTATTCTTAACATACCCCCAAAATTAACAAAATAAAACAGTAACAGTGAGCATACCTATGTCAATCACTTTTAGTTTCTAAAAATTAATATTTAATAAAAGGAACATGGGATCCTTGGAGAACTAGGTGATTCCAGGGAAAATGCAAGTTAACCTGGAATATCTTTTAGCATCAGAAAGTAATAAACTGTTCAAGGAATAAATAAATAAAATGAGAGCTTTAAAAAAGAACCAAAGTGGTCAACTTGGAGGAGGTCCTAGTAGTCAAAGTTGTATTAATTTGAGCAACAATGTAAGGATAACATTGAGTTATAACCTTATGAATAAAACCAACATGAATGAGACCATGCTGATATAAACTTATAAATGAAGGCAAATGAACAGCTTTTTCTAACAAGAGATTTTTATATATGTAAAAGGAAAGTGGAAAACAAAGAATCACCATTGCCTAAGTAAGGCTAATAATTACTGAAGACAAGATTTGCTAGTGAACGTTAAAATTAATGTACAAGGGTTCCAGGAGAAACAATATATCCATATTCTCATATATATTTCCTAAATAATTTATTAAACACAAGGGTCAAGGTAATATCCTTCCACTTGATAAATCCAGCAGATACCAAGTTAACAGAATGATCAAGTAAATATCCCCAGTACTAAAACTTTGGCATGATGAACCCCATGCTATGATATACTAGTAAGGGCACCATATCATTTTTGTGGATTTCTTTCTGAAAATGCATAACATCATTTCAATCATGGAAAAATATCAGATAAAGCAAAGTTGAAGGTCATTCTAAAAATAACTAATTAGTGCTCTTCCAAAGTCTCAGATCATAAAAGACAAGGAAATACTGAAAAGATGGGAAGGTCACAAAGAGATTAAGGAGAAATCATAATGAAACACAATGTAAAATCCTCAGTAGTATTCTTGAACAAATAAATAACATAAGTACCAAAAAATGATGAAATTTAAATGAGGTCTACAGTTTAGTTACTAATATTGTGCTGATATTAATTTCTTGCTCCTGATAATTACATATAATCATATACGTTGTTAACATTAGGTAAAGCTGGTGAGAAATATATGAATATTTCATGTAATATTTATGCAACTTTTCTGTAAGTCTAAAATTAGTTGAAAATTAAATGGTTTGGAAAATGAGCTTATTGTTTCCATCTGCACATTAATATTACTAAATTAAGATATCAGTGATCCACATGATTTTATTCTTTCCCTACATTTGTTTCTGTATGTACTGTTGATTATAGATCTAACTCTAGTGATTCACCAGAATCATTACTTTCAACACCTTTTTTCTGCATAGAATAATTATTTCATTTATAAAATAATCTATTTTAGTTTTATTTATATATATAAAAATTATACGTTAAAATGTCACTTCTTTAATATAATAAACTACTAAAATATCAGTGATATATTCAAACGAGGTGAAGGGCAAACTTCAGAATACATTTTTGTAAAATATTTAATTCTCAAATATCCAATTAAGCTAACAATTTCAATTGTGGCTTTCAAACCTAAGTTTAATTAGTTTTGATTTGGAGCTTTGGGTATTCTGGAGATCTGAGAACTACACATAATGTAATTTTCCAGAAGATGTCAATGAAAATACCCAATTAAAAAGTTGAAATTAAGACCATTTAAATTAGCTTATCTGTCTCAATTAAAAATGTATGTTCATTGCATCTTATAAGAATTATATATATTTGCACGATTGCCTACTTTTCTGAAACTGTAGGGTTTAAATAAATTCACTTTCTACAGTTATATTTAAAATACATACTATCTTATATAAATACTAACACTGATGAATACATTTAGTAATGTAGTAAACAAGGACAAACCATTATATTTTATTCATGTTTAAACAATTTCATAGACATTGACATGTTATAATGAGAAAAGCAACTAGTTGTCTTATGTCTTAATAAATATAAACTATCAGCTATATTTAAAATGCCTTAAGTATATATAACATAAGATGATGACATTTATAATAGGTATTCTAAAAAAATGATATTTTATATTATATGACCCGTTGAATTTGTTATAGAATTTGTGGGTGTATTTCTGTTTTCCTCACATTAGTTTTTTAAAACTTAATACTATAGCCTTGTAGATTGAAGTTCACCAATAAATGAAAAGGAAAAAATATTAAAACTGATGTTAGAATTTCTAAAATGAGTTCATTTCTACAACTTCATTCAAGGTTTAAGGTTTTTCAATTTGAATTTACATTAGAAAGTCAAAAGCTCCTTAAATGCATTAAAAATAATTTAATGCCTTTTAATCACGACAGGATTCATCAGAATCAATAGGTTAGTGGCAACTGAGGCTCACTACTTATTGCGAAGTTTAAATACTGTGATAGAAAAAAATACTTTCCTTAAATTTTGGATAATTAATCAGACGAATCAGACTACTAGCCAGGGAGAATTCTGTGTTCTCTAATTTTCTTTAGTAAAATAATGTCTTTAATGTTTTTAAATCTATGCTCCACAAAAAAAAAACTCTAGAGTATGTTTTAATATCTAAGTTTTTATTTTTTTAACATTTAGTATCTAATTTATGACTTATTGAAATTTGATATTCTTTAATAATTTATAAGGTATTTAGATTTTAATAATTTACTTTTTGGCAATTTCTATAGCCTTTATGTTGTGATTTATGCCACAATTTCTTTTCCTGCTTATATGAAACTAAGAATTAACAAAATAATCTCAGGATTTGTTTGTGTGCTTTTGTCCAATTGCTTTTGGTTTAACTCATTTTTAGGACAATTTCCTAAATTGGACACTCTTTCATGGAAAAAAGAAATAGGAATCTCCACTTGTGAGGCTTGGAAACGACGACTTAAGAAGTTTAAAAGGAACACTGTTGTTTACCTCAAAATGTTTATATCCTTGGGAAGGATTCAATATAGAGCTGACTTTTTTCCCATACCTAAATTGGCTTTGCTCCAATAATATTATTTCTCTGTATATAAAGTAAAAGTCCAAACAAAAAAATATCTTACTTAAATAATTTCTTCTCTAATTTATTTGTTCACCAATGTCACCAGCTCAAAGATATTTACAGTAAACTTCATATTGTAAATTTCAAATCTTGCCACATAGCCAGCACTCATGGTCACCTTACAAATTATACATTTCTTCTTTCATTGTTTTGTGTGCTTATATATACAAAAAAAATAGTTCAAACATTTATTGCTTCCTATTAATATTGTTTGGCTCTGTGTCTCCACCCAAATCTTTTCTCAACATTGTAATCCCTACAAGTCGAGGGAGAGACATGGTGGGAGGTGACTAGATCATGGGGGTGGATTCTTGCATGCTGTTCTTAGGATGGTAAGTTAGTTCTCACAAGATCTGGTGGTTTAAAAGTGTTTGGCAGCTCCCCCCCGACCCCCACTCTCTCACTCTCTGTCTCCTGATGCCATATGAAGAAGGTCCTTGCTTCTCCTTCACCTTCCACCATGATCTTAAGTTTCCTGAGGCCTCCCCAGCCATATGGAACTGTGAGACAATTAAACCTTTTTCTTCATAAATTAGCCAGTCTCAAGTAGTTAGTTATAGCAGTGTGAAAGCACACTAATACAACCATTCACCAATGTAGTTTTGCTGGCACAATTTGTACTCTCTCTGCCTCCACTCCCAGAAAAAGAGCAATACTCCCTCAGTGCTCTAATCATCTTGGACAATGGGCTATATCTGTTCCCCAGCTTGGGTTTCAGGTCACCATTTACTGCTTTGGTCTCATGTCATATTGTCAAGCTGGACAATAGTGGTGGGGCTCTTTAATCCAATTCGACATTCAGCTACGACTTTCAGATAGCTTTGGGATGGTTCAAAGAGAAGACCACATACCTACATCTATGATTATTTTTCATGTATCTAGTCAGAGACACAGCATTTAATGGGACATTAAAAGAGTTACCATCATTGGTGGACATGCAACAAATCTTGGTAATTTTTTTTCTCACCTCTTGTATCCCTAATGCAGTACACATCAATTGGTAACCCTTTTTGAACTGATAGAGTCTTGTCAATTTATTAAAAATAAATCACTTTTGGTTATTAAAAATAAATCACTTTTGGCTATGCCAATGCCCTTTTATCCAATGAGTCATGAAGCCAATGTGGGGATTCTTCCAGTGATTAAACATGCCTATCACAATTACAGATTCCAGCACTGGAGGCAAAAACACAGGATAGACCTCTGTACCCACTGGGCCCATTGTGAGTCTGACCTCAGTCTCCCTCTATCACCAGAGCACTTTATGTTCCCTCTCTGGTGGACCACAGTGAAATTTTGGGTCCTCACAAATTAGTGTTCAGAGTCAGGGTCTCATAATCTCTAAAAGTTCTGGTCACTTTATTTTCCCCTATGCAGTCACTCTTGTAAATGGCCACAGCCCTTTCAGGAAGGCTAGATGGAAGATTTAGTGTGTGTACATCTGGCAGTGGTCCATTATTGCAGAACAGGTAGTAAAGAGTAAATTTTTAGCTGAGAGTCAATAAAGTGCTAACTGGCACAAAGTGTGAAGAGAATATAGAGCATTTCCAAATGAAGGACTTAGGCCATTATAATAAAATGGCAAATTTATATCAAAGACAATTTGGTCTCTAAGGAGAATAAATGTCAAATAAGAGGAATGCTTTTTTGAGGAACAGATATTTTATGCCATATTGTAAAACATTAGAAGAATATATTCACCCCTATTCAATTGTCTTATAAGGTTAATAATATCAAGGGATGTGTTCTAGGAATATTATCCATCCTGCCAGGGTTGAAAGTATACTTGACACATAATAAGATTGTATTGAATGCACTTCTCTTTTCAATGAGCTTAGAATGCATAAATATTTCTAATGACTAAACTATTTGAAAGCACCTGTTCTGTAGGGGAATAAAAGTTTCAGCTGTGCACATTTCTTATAAAAACAGTGGTATTGTGCAATAAGCACTTTAATATCTGCTTTCACCTCTCATTTAATCATGTCTGTTAACAACCTTCCCTTCATATCAGATACCGAATATTTACCAGTTGTCCCCAAACAGACAAACCTTAGGAAATATATTGTTGTATCTGACATTAATACTTTGTTAATGATAATTCAAATATTAGTGAATCTCAAGTAAGTTGGAGTCTTCTTTATTGACGGAGTGTAGTTGACAATAAAGGAAGAAGAATGAGGAAAAAAAACTAGTTTCATTATTTCTATTTTCAAATATTCTGCAAATTATACATATATATCTGTGAAATGAATGATAAAATGATTTTATACCACGATGAAGGTGAAACTATCAAAAGTATTTTTATTTTTCTATTTGATTGTAACTAAACTATTTACTAGTTATTATATGGAAGACAGGGAATATATGCATTAATTGATTTGATGTATTTGTCCTTTATTTAGAAAAAAACAAATGAATTAAATAATTATAAATGTCTGTGACCCAGTGTTTAATTAATCAAATCTATTGCATTTAATAAGCAGAGATAATCCAAATGCTAGTCTTTGTATTTAATCAGAGTTTGTTGATAAATTGGACATTTTATAGATAGAACACATATGAGAACTGCTCTAGAATATTATGTAGACAGTTTTCATAATAAAAAAAAGCAAATCAATGAGCATATGTTACAGAGAGAAAACACAGAATTAAGCACATGTACAATATATATGTGTGCTTAACACTTGAACTAGTGGAAAAATTGGCACATTTTCTCTATGCTAACCATTAAGTACTAAACAATATTTCATAATTGATTACAGACTACATAAAAAGACACTGTATATTTTGGGTTATCTACATGCCCCATAGTAAATTGAGTAAGATGCAAAGAGTAGGTGACTCTAATTTCCAACAGGGTTTTCAGAAAAAAACAAACAAACAAACAAACAAAAAACAAACAGCATTTAAGGCCATGCTACATGGCATGCTCATATGCATATATCATGGCCAGTTGGATATGGCTGGGTATTTTAGTTCTATTCAAATTATGCACATGCACAAACTTTGTCATAGAGAAAAAAGCAACTCCGAAATAATGATGTTAGACAATAACCTTTTTTTAGAGAAGCCATACAACCAGATATTTAACACAAAATGATAAGAGAATTATGGTACTTTTTCCAAACCAGCTAAACTTCTGTCTTGATTATAGAATCCAGATAAATAGGCTTGAAAAGTAAGTGTTTAGGGAATAAGTTTTTTCCTAGCCTGTCTTGTTAAAATAGTCAAATTGGTGTGGACTTTCTGGAGATTTGAAATATACTCTGCCAAAAATGCCCCACCACCTTTGTGTACATCATCTAATGCTGACTCTTCCTGTTTTCTCTTTTTGCTTTTATCTGTCACTGTATAGAATGGAGACCCCTCTTAGCAGAATCTATTAATTAACCAGGTTAGCTTTGAGTTAAAATGAGAAACTGTGTATTCATGTGAATCTAGCATGACACTGCCCAGAAACAACTCTCTTCCACTTATAAAAAGAAATACTTTATTTTCCTGTACAGCTTACTCTAGCAAAATATTTTGCTGACTAAACTTTGTTTCACTGTTTAAATGGTATTTCTATAAAATCTGTTTAGCAATGCATTATTCAGGAAAGTTAAGGTCTTTACTGGCAATATAGCAGGGAAACTAATGATATTAGGATGGTAATTAATCTTGGAAAAACTTAAGGTTTTATGCATTTTTGTTAAATCTTAAAAAGATTTTATATTCCCCAAGCATAATTGCACCACCGATGTTCTGAAATAAAATCAAAATAGGTGGAGATAAAGAGTTAACAAGTTTTTGGGTGGTTTTGGGAAAGGCAACATTTAAGCAGATAAACAGGGATATAAGTTCTCACTTTGGGTGGCAGTTTAAGGTTTGAGGGTGGAGTTTTGTTGGAGACCTGCCCTTTTCTGCCTAGAAGTTCTTTTCTTCCTCTCCCTATCAATAACCTAGAAAATACCATTCTGAACATAGGCCCTGGCAAAGATTTCAGGAAGAAGACGCCAAAAGCAATTGCAACAACAACAAAAATTGACAAATGAGGCCTAATTAAACTAAAAAGCTTCTGCACAGTAAAAAAAATATATCAACACAGTAAATAGATAACCGAACAAAAGGGAGAATATCCAAAATAAATTTATTTTCCTTACAGAGTCTAGATAACAACAAACATCTAATATCCATAATCTATAAGGAAAATAAAAAAAATTACATTAAAAACACACATTAAAAAGTGAGCAAAGACATTAACAGACACTTCTCAAAAGAATAAACATGCTCAGCAACTTACAGAAAAATGCTCAACATCACTAATTATTAGAGAAGTACAAATCAAAACCACAATGAGATACCATCTCACACCAGCCAGAGTGGCTATTATTAGTGTCAAAAAATAACATGGTGATGAGGCTACCGAGAAAACTGAATGCTTATACACTGTTGGTGGGAATGTAAATCAGTTCAGTCTTTGCGGAAAACAGGTTGGAGATTTCTTGAGGAACTTAAAACAGAACTACCATTTGACCCAGCAGTCCCATTAATGGGTATATACCCAATGGAAATAAAACATCTTACCAAAAAGATACATGCCTTCATATGTTCATTTTGTGGTACTATTCACAATAGTAAAGACATGGAATCAACCTAGGATCCCATCACTGGTGAACTGGGGAAAGAAAATGTGGTACACATACACCATGAAATACTATGCAGACATACAAAAGAGAGTGAGATTATGTCCTTTGCAGCAACATGGAGCTGTAGACCATTATCTGAAGTGAACTAATGCAGGAAAAGAAAACCAAATACTGCATGTTCTCACTTACAGGTGGGAGATAAACACTGAGTACACATGGACACAAAGAAGGGAACAACAGACTCTGAGACCTTCTTGAGGGTATAGGGTGGGAGGAGAGTAAAAAAATGAAAAAACACCTATCAGATAGTATGCTTACTACTGGTGTCATAAGCATAATGCCTGTAACCTATTAGGCACACCAAAAGCCCCGTGACATGCAATTTACCGATGTAACAAACCTGCACTTGTACCCTTGAATCTAAAATAAAAGTTAAAAAAAGAAGAAAAGGCTATAAAAACTAGGAAAACAATTTAAAATGTAAAATATGACTTACAGGCATTCCAGAAAGAACCAAAAAATAAACAAGAAGGTAACAGGAATGCTTTCTAAACTAATATTTATGAATCTCAGAATTGAAAATAATACCTAATTACTTTGCACAATAAATTTTAAAAGTGTGATATCAAAGCACATGATCATCTTATCTTAAACTGTTTCAGATAATAAAATTCTAACAGCTCACAGAAACGAAAGAAATCACATTAAAAGAACTGGAAAAAACAAGTAAGAGTCCCCAATGTGTCACTGGGATCCAGAAGACAATTGTGATAGTAGTTTCATTTGTTACTTACTTGGATTATGCTATGCCTAGATACCTAGTTGAACACGATTTCTGTATATGTTTGTGGGGGTGTTTCTGGAAGAGATTATCATTTGAATCAGTAGACAGAGTAAAGTTAATTGCTCTCCCAAATGTGGGTAGGTCTCATCTAATCAGTTCAGGGTCTGAATAGAACAAAAAGGTGGAGGAAGATTGTATTAGCTGGTTCTCTGCATGAATGATTGATTAGGGACATTGATCTCTCACATTCAGTGCTCCTCGTTCTCAGGCATTCAGAGTCAGAACAGAATCTATATCATTAGCTTTCCAACTTCCCAGCCCTTCTAACTAAACCAATGGTTTTCCTGGTTCTCCAGTTTGCAGATGGCAGATTGTGGAACTTGTCATTTTCCATAACCTCATGAATCAATCCCTCATATAAGTCAATATCTCATGAGTCAATACCAGACACACAGACACACACAAGTTCTGTTTGATTGTTTCCTTGAAGAATCTTCACTAATACAATGATGAATTGTTTTTATCATTCTGAGTAGAAATACTTTGTTTAAATATGACTTACGTTGCTGGCCACATTATCAATCAAATATGGTAATATAATAAATGTTGTCATGTATAATGTCACACTTACCATCCATACAGCTTCAGAAAATTCTGCAATACTGTATTCTTCCAAATATGTGTAACTAAACAAGAGAGAGAAAGAGAAGAAAGGGGATCCAAAAAAATAAAGAAAGAAAATCCGTAGAATATTGACAAATAAAAGTTCTTGAAGGGCAGGGAAAGCAAGTTCTAGAGAGAAAAGCATTTAACAGGGAGGAAGACATTAGAGGGCTTAGCAAAGGGTTATGAAATAAAATTATTTTTCTGCTTCAAAGCTTGTAGGATATTAAATCACAATATCTTATAGAGTTGAAAATGAATTAGCAAAGATAGCACAAGAATAAAATAAACAAAAGGAAAATAGAAAGACTAACTCCAGTAAAAAATAGAAGTTGTTCAAGAAGGAGAATGTAACTATAGAACTACTGAAACTGAATATCATTACAATAACCAAAATACTGAACATGAATTTAACTAGAACCAAAGATGTAATTTTATGTGGAAGATGGATGAAGAAAAAATGTGTGTTTGAAAGTGAGATAAAAATTTTTATCTCCCGTAAAAAATCACTTAGATGTAAAGAATAAGGATGTGTAAGAATATTCTTTATTTTGTCAATATACGGAGATAAATTCACACACACACACACACACTAATGCACACTTCTAAGTTCTTTTCTGCTCTGAAGAAGAAAGTGTTGAGGGAGATGAGAGAGGAACTTTAGTCATCCTTATTGTTATTGATGTCATATTGCCTTTGTCATTTTAAAAGTAAAGAGCTCACATTTCATAATGTGACAAAAATTTAAATGAATGAAAATTAAAGAATGATTTAATGTTTTTAAAAATCCTAAAATCAATAACTTAAATACCTTGAATACTTAATCTGTGTGCTGTCTGGAAATCACAGCAGTAAGTTTAACTTTTTTCATTAATTTGTGAGATATCCTCAACCCTTGATTTTTCATTAATTATCCTCTGCAAATTATTGTCCCAGTTTGACATTCCTTAGATATTATCCTGCTTAAGGCCTCTTCTCTCCACTACTAGTTGGTAAGTTCCCATGGAATGTAAATTGATTTTAATGTTAACATTACAAAAAATATAATTAGGAATTGGACCCTGGAGCACTATCATCAAACTTTTGCATAAAAACCCATAAATTTATGGGTGTCTTCTACTCCATAATGAGGATATTTAAAAAGATGTATTTTTACTCATTTCATCTCTACTGGCATTATATATAATGATTTATGGGGTTTTTAATGACATTATTAATATTACATGATACTCATCTCTGGTAAAGACCCCTAATAATTTGTTTGAAAATGCTTAAAAATAGTGCAGTGGAAACAAAATTAAACACAATGAACAAATACAAGTCATAAAATATAATTTAAAATGCAATGACTTATTTACCTTTGAACACCTCTGTAGGTAAATAATATACAAAATCTTTTTTTTAAAGTCATGGAAAAACTGGTAAATATGAATAATGAGAAAAAGTTTCCACCGTCAATTTCACAGAACAAAGAAATTATTACCATCATAGTATAATGTTCATGTGAGTACAATAGAAGCACTCACAACCATAACAAATCATATTTTCATCAACAAAAACATGAGTTACTAAGAAAATTACATCATGGATATTAAGTTGATCAATACATACTTGAAAAAAAATATATTTCCTTCTTCTTCCTTTCCTTTAATTGACAAACAAAGGATTAGCATTTAATAAGCATTCAGCCTGGTGTTTAGGAATACACAGATGAATGGGCATGCTTCCTACACCCAGCTGACTTACATCTTATTTTAGGAACCACTCAAGAAAATGACTGTTTTATATAAAAATTGTTTAGGTGCTAAAAAAGAGGATAATAATCTCTTTGAGATTAGAAACTTTGTCATGTTTCCATATGTATCTAGTGTCTAAAACAAGTATTGCAAATATTTCCATAAAGTGTCAGATAATACATATCTTAGGTTTGCTGGCCTAAGTCTGGCCAGCAACAGTCTCTGTGGCACAGAGTCTCTGACCTCACAGTGCTGCTAGCAACTGTGGAATCACTGATACACAAAAACAAACTCACCCACTGTGTTATGGCCAGTAGTTGATCTCTGATCTTGAACAATGCCTGGCTAATTTTGGTGCTGAGAATAAGCGTGTGAGTGACACACATATTTATTCAGTGCCATACCATCCTGGGACAACTTCTTACTATCTTTTATATGCACACATATGTGTGTCATTGAATTATACATAAAGACAACTGTCAAATAAAGACAAATTCAGACTTAGATGAAAATGTATTCAAAAAGAGTATTACAATAGGCAGAATATTCTTATCTCATAAATCTACAAGCATGTGAAAATAAAAAAAGAAAAAGTTTTTATTTTGTAAGGAGAGATAAGCAATGCTTAGCAGAAACTTTTAAAGAGAAGTTGAGTAACCAAAAGGGAGGATAATCCTGGTTTGACAGAAAACTCGTCTTCTGTCATTAGTAAGCACACAAGGTAAGCTGACAAAAGGAGCAAGCTAAAGCTCAGGGGTCTGTGTGAAAGAGAGATGCCTGACTAATGTTTGGTCAAGATAAAGCAGAGGGTTGGTGACAGACAGTATTACATAAGCACTTTTGGATTCTGGAACTCCAGACTCATCTGAATTTTATATTACACTATTAGCTACTACCTCTCCATTTCCTGTCTTCTTCTTCTTTTTTTTTCCCCCGGAGACAGAATCTCACTCTGTCACCAAGGCTGGAATGCAGTCATGCAGAGGCATGATTGCAGCTTATTGCTGCTCACTAGGCTCATAAGATCCTCCTGCATCAGTCTCCCAAATAGCTGAGTCTACAGGTGCATGTTACCACACCCAGCTATTTAAAAAAAATGTAGAGACAGGGGCCTCACTATCTCACCCAGGTTGCTCTTGAATTCCTGGACTTGAGCCAATCCTCCTGCCTTGGCCTTTCAAAATGCTGGGATTACAGGCATAAGCATGGTACTCGACTCCATCTCCTTTCTGATTCACATTGTCTTAGTGACTCAACATCGGAAGAAATCTCTGAATTCCAGAATATATTATTCTCTAATTTTAAATAAAGGCCAGGAGACTTAAGAATAAGATCTACATTTCCTGTTTTAAAGTCATGGTTGCAACTACTTTCATAAGAACTTATTGTATAATTTTTTGTGTCATAACTTGGGAATAAAGAGTGGAGTTTCTTATGCACTATAGATCATGTGTCAGCTGCTCTTTAATAAACATTTATATGTGGATTTGAGTTGGGTCTGGAACTTGTTTTAACGGTAAGGTACCACTTGGTTACTGGGATTGTGCAGAGAGGAATATACAACACATACCTGACTCTAACTGCAGGAACTGAACACAATTCACCAGAAACAACTTATTTCATAACAGCTTTAGAATTTCCTAACTTTAAACATTTTATTCTTATATAAATGTATAATTTAGTTCTAGAAAACAAAAAAAAAAGTTTTAAAAGAAATAAAATTAATTCAAGAAATCAATACACTTCAGCTTTCATCAATGATAATAATAGGTAATTCAATTTACTCTTTGGTATTAAACAAAACAGCTAGAATATTTTTAAGGCAGTGTTTAGATATTGGAAAGTGGTTAGTGTCACAAAATTAGTAAAAGGAGAAGAGAAATAAATAAGGCAAGCCCTACAATTATACCAGCTTTCTGCCTAGAGCTAATTTCCATATAGCAGTGTGGATGGAGGCAGAATTTGAGAAGATCCAGATGTTTCCTTGAGTTTAGGACACAGAATTAAGAGTTCTGGAAAGCCAAGGCAGAATTCATGGAGCAATTTAATGAGAGAGGGAGAGAGAGAGAGAGAGAGAGAGAGAGAGAGAGAGAGAGAGAGAGAACCAGAGAGAAAGAGAGAACGCAAGCGTATATGCACTGTGGAGAGAGATGATTCCATCGCAGTTTTCAGTAGAGTACTGACTAACACGTGTACAAAAAGCATTCTAACAGCAGACAAAACTCTAGAAACATGCCTAAAATCCCTAGGGACAGGAAAAGTTTGTAATCCCAAACAGCCAGAGTAGGAAAAACTTGATAATATATGAGGTACTGAGAAGACTACTCACAGGTATATTGCCTTCATATCATTTTAGCCCTAAAGTCAGCTCTGGACCTCTCTAGAAATGAGAAATGACAGCCATAAAGGATCAAACTGTTTTTAGTAATTTAATTACATTTCACAACAAACTCCATAATAAAAAAGAATCACTGTAAAAAATAAAGAAAACATGTATAATACTCGCTACCTGGTTTGAATAGGTGCCCCCAAAAGCATATGTTGGAAACTTAGTTTCCAATGTAACAGAGTTGGAAGCTGGAACCTAGTGAGAGGTGATTAGGTCTTGTGGGTGGAGTGAATGGATTTATCCCATTATTGTAGGAGTAGGTTAATTATCTCAGAAGTGGGTTTTGTTTTTTTTCAAAATAAAAGGGAGCACTCAGCCCCTTTTCCTTTGTGTACATGTTTTCACTTGTCCACGATGCTTTCCATCACATTGTGAACATGGCAAAAAGGTCCTTCCTAGATACAGCCCCTTGATCTCAGACCTCCTAGCTTCCAGAACTGTAAGTGAAATAAATTTTGTTTACTATAAATCAATAGGCTGTGGTATTATGTTATAGCAGCATAAAACATAATGCTATTTTATAAAGAAGAAAGAAAAAAGGAATTGGGCATGCAGAGTAGCAGTAAAACCAGAAATGAGAGAAATGCTAGAAATAGTAGGCAAGCATAGGCTTATAAATAAGCTTAATTTGTTCAAAAATAGAAAAACATGTACCTGATGAGAAACAGAGGATATATATGAGTCATATTGAATTTATATTGAAAAAATATTGTCTGAGATGGAATATACCCACCAAATGAGATACTGCAGGATTAAAGTTAGGGAACATGAAGGCCTGCAGATAGAAACTATTTGAAATGAAACAAAGAAAAAAATACTGATTAAAATAGACAATCAGTGAGTGGTCTAATATATCAAGTGGTCAATATACATTGGTCTAAAATAAGTATAACTGGAGTCTCCCCCAAAATAATTATTGGCTAAGACTGTTTCAAAATGTAATGAAAACCACAAACCCACAGATGAAAGTATTTTAATGAGCATCAAGCAGAAAACACTTGAAGAAGACTACAAAGATGCAAATAATTAGTTTTCTGAAAATCAGTGACGAAGAAAAAAATCTTTAAAGCAATCAGAGGAATACCACACATTATGTATACAGATACAAAATTAAAACAACAGCCAATTTGTCATTAGGAACAATTCAAGGCACAATGGTAGAACTATATTTCAAAAGTTCCAATACAAAATGAAAAGTATATTTGCATTATGTACCCATGAAAATTCATCCAAATATATTTAATCTATCTATTTTATTGGAATATGTATGTAAAATGTTTTCATTCTTCACAATAGCATCTTACTTATAAATGGAAGTTAAGCATTAAACAAATTTTTGAGTAAATAAAAACATATTGTATGTAAGAGTGGTAAAGACAGAGAAATATAAGTTTACATTTTATTCAATTCAAAGGAGCTGGGTTTTTATTATATTTTGTTTGTTGTTGTTGTTGTTTAATAAAATTAAGTTATTTTTACTCTTTATTTTTAGTCCTACATTTTTTTTTTAAGACAGAGTCTTGCTCTGTCACCTAGGCAATTTCAGTTCACTGTAACATCCACCTACCAGTTTCAAGTGATTCTCCTGCATCAGCCTCGTGAATAGCTGGAACTACATGTGTGCACCACCACCCAGCTCATTTTTATATTTTTAGTAGAGATGTAGTTTCGCTATGTTGGTCAGCCTGGTTTCAAACTGCTGGCCTCAAGTGATTTGCCCACCTTGGCCTCCCAAAGTGCTGGGATTACAGGCATGAACCAGCTCACCAGGCTCAGTCCTACATTTTTGATTGACTGTGGAAAATTTAATGCTGTAACTGAAATGGATTAGTTTTCTTCTAAGCAAATCACATAGCCACTTGATATTCTACTGTATTGAGAGATTTATATGACAAAATATTTCTTTGGGTAAACAAGTGACTGACATAAAGAAAGTTAAGTAGAATATTGGTGTTGAACAAGACATTTAATTTCCTTTCTAAGTGTAAACATTTTAGTATTGGCTTTGTCTGCACAGTAAACATGAAGGATAGAATAAATATATTCTTCTTTTGATTTTCAGCCAAAAATGTCAAAAGAGTGACATTTCTCTTACATTTATTTGTCTACTTAGTTCTAAGAGCTACAGTTTAAATAAAAATTGTAATGTAGGTGAAAAGGCAGTTCAAACATTTTGTACACTCAGAACAAACAGTAGTACAAGCACGTGAGAAATAATACAAGAGAAGAGATTAAATATTGAATGTATTAATTGTTATTATCTAAACAGTACCTAACTTGATCTTGTGTACCTTATTTGGAGAAGAATCTGTTCAGATATTTTGCCCACTTTTTAAGTGGGTTCTTTCTTAGTTGAGTTTTTAAAGTTTTTTTGTATATTTCAGACACTAGTTCTTTACAGATATGTGTTTTAAAAATATTTTCTCCCAGTCTGTGGCTTGCCTTTTATTCTCTTAATGAGCATTTGTAGTGGTATAAATTACTTCAGGTGGAGTGAGTAGTGAGAATTACTGCAATTTTTACAGTACTGTCTCAATGTTTAAAGGAGGTAGTTTGTGGGGAGGTTAGCAATTTACCTAGATTAATATATGTGCACCTGTGATGCTAACTAATATAAGCAATATCTTTCTATCTTGGCAGTCTTCTACTTATTTTGCAACAATTTGAATGTGTTACATAAGTTGTCTACACCTATATGCAGACCCATTTTTAGGTGGCTCAGTTTCACTTAGATATGTTGCAGTTTTATTTCAAATTTAGATCTCACTTAATCCAAATCTTGTTTTGTCTTCCATTATACAATGCTCTTCTTAGATACAGATTATAAAAATATATACAGATTTCAGTTACTTTTATTTTTATTTAAACATAACTTTGTGTACCATAAATGATTTGACTAAGATACATAGGTAACTCCAAAGAATTATTATAGCAAAAAGTTTATATTTTTATAGGAAAAACAATTCAATACCAGATAAAAATAACTTGAATTAAATATATAACTTCTATGAAGTTTGATAAACTAGCAGAAATGTAGGAAAAATCTGGATTCTCACAGATTTGCTTGTGGGATTATTTTCATAATTTTTTCATAAGGGAACAATGTTATTCATAATATATTTTCTAATCCATTTGAGTTTCATTCAGGTTGCTGATAACAAACTGCATATTTCAGATTGATATGTAATACCGATTAAATATTTAATATATATTTAATATATTTAATGTTTCTTCATTTAACAATAGTAAATTTTTTATATTAAGAAATGTAACTTGATTGATCAGTCTTATATAAATAATTCACTTATAATTTAATTATAACCTTATTTTGGCAGAAACCTCTACATATCTCGATAGCAATTCTGTCCTTCCTCTCTTATACTAGAAACAGAAACATTCTTAGAATTTAAGTTCTAAGAGCTTGTTGGACATTCTTCCTATTTTCCCCTTTGCCTTGCTTACTCCCAGTGATATTTCGAGTGTCATCTGAAAGATACTCTTTTTTTCTCAACACAAGGTTAGCTACTGCTTCTATGTGTTTCAACAATATCAAAGGAATGCTGTATTTCTTTTCTGGTTTGTTTGCTTATATTTTTCTATAGAGGGTGCAATGGAGTTACTTGTTTCTAAAAGGAGCCTAAAGGAGTCTTCCGGGATGCAAGAAGAAAACATAAGGACTTGTATTTCTACCTATTTTTATCCTAAAATGGTCAACTTATATTTAATACACTTAGTTTGTATGCTATTAATAGTAGTGTACACATGTATCATATGTACTATTAATATGTACCCATATCCACTTCTTCCTAGTCTAAGCATTTGAAAAAGTCTAGTAGGCTTTCACAATTAGGAAGGATCATGTGACTACTTCTGATAATAACATGACACTAGAAGTGATGGGTCACTTCTAGAATAAGGTTGAAATTCATCAATGTGCTATTGTGTGGTTCCCGTTTTCCTCTGCTTCTCCAGTCATAAAAAAGATCTTCTGTTGAAGTGATAAAACTAAAAGGTTGAAAACATCTATATTGATGCCCATTCAATGATGAGCAGGTGTCATGAAGGTTACCTGTAGTTCCAATATTCAATGATACATATTTTTTAATGAAGATAACTTAGGAATAAATGATATATATTTTTTAATAAAGAGAATTTAGCAAATGACATCTCCTAAAGAAACTTACAAGTACAGAATGGTTAACTGCATTACCCTAACTAGTTTCTTCAGATTTAATGTATTTTAGTGTACTATAATTTATATATATCTGATTAATGGATATATATATTATATTATCTTAATGGATAGATATTCGTGAAACTTTGTAATGAGATGGAAAATAATCATAATAATCATAATTGGCTATTTTCTTTTTACTTTTCACAGCTTTGTTATTTCATCAAAAAGCACTTAAAAGAGTTATTGGACAACTGATTTAAATCAAAGATGTAGAACATTAGAAAGAGTTTTACTGCCACTATTACAACAGCAACAAACTCAACAAACCTCAAGTTTGTAAATTGACATGAACTCAACAGAGATTTAAGGTTACAAGGAAGACAACTAGACTCAAATTTAAGGACACGAAGGCTAGGATCAGAGAAAAAGAATGCTTGAAGTGTTTTGTCAAGATCACTGATGGACAGGCACAAAAGTTTAATCTTATCTTGGTCCTAGAGTCTTCACAAATGCTTACTGAAGAAAATTCTCAGTAAAGACATAGATAAAGACCCCTAGTAACTTGACTATCAACCCTAGTACCTGCTGAATCCCCTTCCCCTCTACCAGAAGGTTCACTCCAACAACAGCATACAGGAAAAATAATCCTTAGGAAAATCGAAGAAGACTTGCTTTATAGGGGGAGGGGAGTAAGAACGTTGCTGTCAGTCCAGAAAGAAAGAATGGCAAGATTGAGATACCTGTTACTCGTCAGAGTCCCTGGGCTTGAAAGAGAGCTAACAAATATTGTGCATAAGGGAGTTCAGAATGAACCAAGAAGTGGATGATTCAGATGGTGCTTCAGTGTCTGCATGTATAACAGACGGGATCTTTCTGAGAATACTAGAATAGGGAATTATGACACTGAGCCACTTCAGCCATAAGCCTTATACTTGTACCTTTTTTTTTATGCTGGTAATTTTATGTAGCAGCTTGAGAAAGCTACTCAATGCTAGGATAGATTATATACAAATAATATTGATAATGAGTTCTAGGATATATTTTTCTTCTTATATCTATTTCTCTTTTCTTTGCTGCCATGATACTATTTATCCATTTATTGAGATGGAGTCTCGATCTGTTGCCCAGGCTGGAGTGCAGTGGAGCTATCTCAGCTCACTGCAACCTCCACCTCCCAGGTTCAAGCAATTCTTCTGCTTCAGCCTCCCAAGTAGCTACAGACATGCACCACCATACCCAACTACTTTTTGTATTTTTAGTAGAGATATGGTTTCACTATGTTGGCCAGGCTGGTCTTGAACTTCTGACCTCATGATCCACCTGCCTTGTCCTCCCAAAGTACTGGAATTGTAGGCATGAACCACCATGCCCAGCAATACTAGTAATTTAAAAGGGATCTATGTATTTTAAATGTATTTGAATAATTTCAGTGTACTTTAGTTCTACTGTTTGATTTGACCCAAAGAAGTCAAGAGGACATAAGTATTCCTGTTATTTTAGAAGCCCAAAGTAAGTGAGATAAAACCCACATCAAGAATTTGAAGCAAAGTCACTTGTGGGTAAAGAAAGCATTGAGTTTTTTAAACTAGAGCATAATAACTAGATTGTCAATAATCTATTACGGAAAAATGTGGATTGCAATTAGAGGAAACTGTGCTATTTTTATAATTTTTAGTATAAATAAAGGTGTATATAGAGAAACAATAAAGTTGGTATATTAAAAAAATAAGAACATTTGTTTATTACAACAGATGCAGCCAGACCTAGGTAAAAATAATTCAGCTAAAATAATGAACTGATAGCAGCCAAATGTGTGCTAAGAATGGAGTATGGGAGGGTGGGGCATGGATAGAGGGTGAATTAGCACCATTTTGCAAGCATTTTTTCTATGAATACCCTTGCTGCTCTGTTTAAAGCATCCCTTATTGTATAGGCTTGAGAACGGCAAATATTAGCTGCTGGTGGAGGGGCACAAAACTCTTTATACATTTTTTGCACTATCTTTTCCATGGAACAAAGTTTTAATCTGCAGGACAAAGGGCAAAAAACACAATTCTCCATCTACCGCTTTTGACAACCTATTGCAGTTAGGGGAAAGAAACTTTTGAAAAATAAACAACAAATACTGTAACTCTGAGAGAGAAGCAGGAATACATTATACAGGGCATGAACAATACCAGTAGGAAGCATAGGATCACTAAGTTATGCAAATTACAGTAAAGGGGATGAAAAAATGCTTTCAAGATATGTATTTATCAGCACACTAATTACAACTTCAGGTAGGAAAAATAGAGTTTGTTGGACCTTCTTTGAGAGTTTGAAAAAGTTTGGAAGCATCATTGATCAGGGCACTGGAGCTAACCAGAAAGAGCTCCTGATAAAGCTGGAACTAAATACGTTTTTCTTTATTCTTCTCATTAACTACAACTAAAAACCCTGTATAATTTGTATGAGATAAATTTAAGAAGAATCTGAAAAGTAAAGAGAAGAGCTATTATGTAATCACAAAATGGTGAATTATCCTAGAAAATGTAGCAGTATTAAATATGTATGTACCTAACAACAAAATTTCAAAATATATGAAGCAAAATTTATCAAACTGAAAGAAAAAATAGGCAAATGTACAAATGTAATTAGAAACATCAAGACATTCACCTCAGTAGGAGACAAAAAATGTGGAGATAAAATCAGTAAGGAAAGAGAACACCTGAAAACCACTGTACACCAACCCCATTTAGTTGATTGTATCACTTTCAGTGTGTTAAATGAGTTGAATGTGTTTAGTAAAAAATTTATCAATTAAGATCATATTCTGCACTCTCCCCACCCCACCTTCAAATTTTAACACATCAACTAGAATAGAAATCATACAAAGTACTTCCTTACTATAAATGGAATAAAAATCCTCAAGTATTTGCAAAGTAGGTAGCAATTATAAATAATCCAAAATAAAAAAGAATTTGTTGTATATGCTCCACCAAAAATGTAAAACATAATTACACCATACAGGACACAGAAGAAAATAACTAACCTAAGTAACTGAAAAATAGCACTTAGAAATAACACTGAGAGCTACAGAAAGAAAATCTAGAAACAAGTATTATATTGTAGTAAGATGATTCACAAGAAATTTTGAAACTACTTTTCTATGTATGCTAGTGTTCAGTAAATAATTGACATATTATAAATAATGAAAGGCAGATTTCATTCACATGGAGAAACATGTTACAAATAGGAAAAGGAAGAAGGATAGAATGAAAGTTGTGATACTGGATTGAAATCAGAAGTATCAGTATGAGCCCACAGTTTTTCAAGATACAGTAGATAGATAACAATGATGATGAAGAGAGAGAGAGAAGATGTGTATGCATTGGTTGGTATACCTGTTCATATTGCTTAGGATTTAGGAACAATGACACCCTACCAGCAATGAGCACTACTGCTGAGATGTGACGTTTAAATACCATTCTTCAGTAAAAAAAAAGCAAGTCTCCTTAGACAGCTGGTAGGTTCCAATACTGTGGACAAGAAAATACTAAGTAAGCCTAGGGTATTTTGAGAGTTTGAAAAAGTTTGGAAGCATCATTGATGGGGGCACTGGAGCTAACCAGAGGGAGCTCCTGACAAAGCTGAAACAATTATATTAACAAAATAAATTATCATATTATAATATGATAATGAAGAGGGAAATTAAATAAAAACAATGGTAGTCTATAATTGCTGCATAATAAAATAAAGTTTATTGTGTTGTGTACAATATAAACGCTAACCCGCAGCTCTGCTTCAAATTCACTAACTCCCCATAAAACCTACCTTATCTGTTCTCCCCACATTCTCAGCACAGTTCCCAAGCATCTCAAAACTCCTATTTTTCTTGCTAACCAGGTGCAAGATCACAAGGCAAAATAACACCCCAAAAATATGCAATGCATTTCTCAAAATACCATTTTTCAGATGTAAGGTACACCACAAAACATGTTACAAATTAATTGTTTCTTGTCTGGCTTCTGCAAAACCTGTTAGCTGCTATGTCATCCTGGATGTATAAAAAGTACCCCATTTTCTTTCTTCTTGGCTCAGCTTTGAAATACTAATCTGCTAAGCCAGTGGCTACCTTAATAAAATCCTCCTGTTTCACCCATTGATCTGTCTGGTCTCCTAAATATTCTGCAACACTTATAATTATCAAGTATAAAATATCAGAGTCCAAATTGATATAAATAAATAAATGCATTAAGTAAGAGAGAAGGGACAGGTGGTTCTTACAGAATATTCCAAGTAATGAAAGTATACTGGAATAAAGGAAAGAGAAAATAACCATTGAAATACCATGATTCTTACAGTCAGGATGCACCCAGTGTAGCTAACATTGGTTAAAATGTAGCTTTCAGGTTAGTGTTACATTATTGTGCAAATAATTGAGAGAAACGACAACACTGGCAGCATCAAAGTCTGTACCTCAAGATGTTTGTTAATCACAAATTTTAAAATAGTGACTGTAGTTCAGAAACTAGCAGACGCCATCTAACAAAATGATCAAAGTAACAACAACTGTAGGAAGACATTTATATTACATAATCCTTATTACCTCCCTTTTGTGCTACTCTTGCCAAAAGTTGAGGACCACAGTCAAGACAGGAGATCTCGGATAATCCAATTAAGGAATATTCTAGAATATAACTGCTGATACTCTTTAAAAGTACGAAGGCCATAAAGGACGAAGAAAGCCTGAAAATGTCACAGAAAGGATGTTGAGGAGATGGGCAACTAAATTCAATATGAGATCCTAGACTGATCCTGGAATAGAAAAAAGACTTTGTGAAAAAACTGATTAAATTTAAATAAAGTCTTCCATCAATTAATAGCTTTTACCGGTGACAATTTTTTAGTTTGATGATTGCGCTATGGTTATGTAAGATGTCAACATCAAGGGAGATTAAGTTAAGAGCATTAGGGAACTCAGTGCTATTTTGGCAATTATTTTCTAAGTTTAAAAATGCTTATACATTTAAAATTGTTATTGAACTCTATGATAAATTGTTTATGTGCTTTCTGGGTTGAAAAGGCATTCTCAGTTGTCTACCTTTTCTGTGATAAAAAAAACTGTCAATATTATGTTACACAAACAGTCTAAAATGTATGCCTTTAAGGTACATGTAGTGTCGAAACTGAATAGAAAAGTAATTGCTTTGGGAAAAAAAAGTAAAAAAAAAAATTAAGAAAAAGAAATAATGTATAAATGTCTTACTTATGTGATTTAGTTGACAAAAATGATAGGAGGGTGCCATCTGTAGCAAACTACAATATTGGCATATTTTTCAAATAAACTAGAAAAGGAAATTTATTAACCTTTCTAAAAAATTATTTTTTAAAAAAATCATTGGGTTTTATATGACTTTTTGAACATTTATGTAATATTTCCTAGATGGTTTGACAGAAAACTAAAAAAATCAGAGGAAATGTATTGGCTTACAATGATACATTTCTAAGTGATTTAAAGTGAGGAATTGATAAAGAAAAGTCATATTTAGTTCTTAAAATCATATTTAGTTCTTAAAATCAACAACACACTGTTTCCATAAAATTTTGTTTTGAAAGCCATGAAAATTAAAATTTTAAATATAAGATTAAAACTCTAGAATTATTATATCACAAGATTCAATTCTATATTTTATAAAATCATGAAATATTCAATATCTATATTTTAAAATGTTATCAATCGTAATATATAAATACAAAATATTAATATAACAGATTAAATTTGTTTAAACCATTATCTACTTAATATTTATATTAACGTTCAATGTATATTTTAGGTTTTAGATGTAAAGTAGTATTACCATTACTATACTCTTCTTATTAGTAATGTTAATACAACTACAGGCCTATAAGTTGATGAGTTGTAAACATTAATAAAATATATATGGAATTAAACATTTTCAAAAATTCAGATGCACTGTCTTAATGGATTATTAACATCTTTAAGGCAATTATCATGTATTGTCCTCTGCTGAGCCCTACAAAGACTAGCTCGTGTTTTGTTATTTTGTAGGCTTGAAATAAAAATTTATTATAAGAAAGAGCGATGTTCCCCTCCCTGTGTCTGTGTGCTCTCATTATTCAACACCCACTCATGAGTGAGAACATGCAGTGTTTGGTTTTCTGTTCTTGTGTCAGTTTGATGAGAATGAAGAGCAGGTGCGGGGGGCGGTTTGTGGAGGGATAGCGTAAGGAGAATTACCTAATGTAGATAACAGGGTGATAGATGCATCAAACCACCACAATGGCAGGTGCATCACTATGTAACAAACCTGCAAGATCTGCACATATACACTATAACTTAAAGTAAAATAGATAAATAAATACCTTAAAAAAATAAAGTTTTCTTGAAAAGTGAAAAAAAGAAAGGGTGATTACCTTAATGCTGAATGGATGAATGAAATAATATCATTATATTACAAATGAGAAAAAGACCTATTTATCTTCTCAGATAAGAACCAAAATCTAAGATTTCTGAGTTTCTTTGTGCTAAATCTTCAAGAACTCAGCTTCTCAATTATTTTATTTTTTGATGTAAAGATAATTTGAGAATTACGGTTGATTGGGTGTAAAAGTAAATATCAAAGAATAAGATAATTCAAACAAAAAAGATACAGAGATTGATTTCTGTTAATTCTTCATAAAGACTGTCAAAAATATGATTAAGAACTTACTGATTGTGAAGAAAAAATAATATATATGCTTTCTCTTAATGCATAATAGATAGACTGAAGAAATTCATCTTGATGGACCCCAGAGGACTGTTATTATGATAAAATATCCTAAAGCTGTGTTGACAGTAAGAATAGGAATGATGTGCTATTATCTGAGCTTTAACAAAAATCCATCAGCTACGTCAAGAGCTTCCTATCACAGTGGAGATCAGATAGTTATATTTTATAGTCATATGTAAATCACAATAAAAGAAGGGTATATATAAGTTGACTTTACTTTTATATCACGCTATTTCAGAAGTCTAATTCTCATGTTTCTGATATTTGCCAATTATAGTATTTTGCGTACTTCATTGAAATATGATTATGAATTAGCGCCCCAGTTTCTCTTAAATTGTACATTAAGAGAAAATCAGAAGCCTCTAGAGGTTTCTTTATACTATTTTCATGGGCAAGAGCATCAATCCTGTAACCTTGCAAAATACACACCCTCTTATGCATTTCTGTGAGTGCTCAGTCTCGAAAAATATGTGGGAGAAAAATTAAATAACTTCAATGCAGAAAGTAAATATTCAGAAATATCTCAAAGCATTTCAAATAATTCACAGACCATTTCTAAAAGCACCATGCTCTAAGCTTGATGTAAAATTACCTACTATTAATACTGAATCTCTGATGCAGTGGATTTTATTCTTTCTGACTAAATTAATACCAATGTAGTGAAAGAATAATGCTCTTTCCCATTTCTAACTCTTTCAAATGAGTTGAAGATATGCATGACATTAAGCCAATACAAACCTCTGAGACATTTTATAAGAAAAAAATGTAATACACCATAGATATACAAGTTTGTTTTGTTACATTAATCCTATGGAAAACAATTTGTCTGAGAACACAGAGTTCACTAGCTCACAATGATTTTATTTTTCTTCAGGGGTTTGAGTCAATGCTCAAGAAGAAGCAATTTACTAAGTTGTACCTTGGGGCATTGTAATTCACCACACATGAGTGAACATTTTGCTTTGGGAAGGTAGTTACTCATGGCAAGATCAAATCTATCCAGTTCTATTTTGCACTGACAACAGTATCTTGTATAAGAATGGCAATTATTGTGTAAAGTCCACCTTCCTTTTGTAGCAATTCTTTAGTCCCTTAAAATTTTAGTTTGCTTTTTAGCAACTTCCTAATTGATTTTCTCTGTGTAATAGTGGAACCTTAACAACGTGACATAAAGTAAAAAAAAAAAGAATTACTAAGAGATTTTTCTGTATGTGTGTGTGATCTCTACCTCTTCAGTAAAGCTTTCTTTTGATTCCACAAGATTACACTGGTCTTCTTTTCATACTGTGTCTCAAGGCACAAATAGTGTCTGTCATTCACAGTACACTATATCAAGTACAGATATATATTATTTTTGTTATTTAAAGAGAAACCTCTGTATATGCTATATCACTTAATCTTTTCAAGAACATTAAAAGGTAAGTATTGGTCTCTTTCTCACATAAGGAAACTAAGGTTAGTAAAGATTAACATTCCCAAGATCATATTGTTTGCAAATGACAAAGTTTGGGTTCAAAACTTTTTTGTCCATTTGAGACGTAAATTCTTACGTTCATTTATCAATTTAATTAAAACTGAACTAATGTGTCTGAATGCACTTGATTTGAAATACACTATGCATTCAAAAAAATTAATAGAAGGGAATACAACTCAATTTTGGGCTTATTTGTATCTCTAGAGCTACTCAAGTACATTGTCATATGAGAAACATAAATTTTATAATTGTGAGGCTGACAGAAATTCAAATAATCATAAATTCAAATAATAAATAGAAATTCAAATAATAATTTAAATTTGGTAAGTATCCCTAATATGCACCTTCAAATACACAATTCCCAGTTTCTGGATCCATTTGTGATGAAGAACCACATGATGATCTCTCAATGATCAAGAGCTTAGAAAGTGATAAAAATTCCTGTCAAATATTCTAACTGCCTGTAACTAAACATTTTTGTTTGGATGCTTCCTCTCATAGAGTTGTTGTGTACTTATGTTCTGATATGTTATTGTAACTATAAATTACCAGATACCGTTTCATTCTTGACGGCATCATTGCTTTGAAGCCTCTGTACCAGCAGAAGAATGAGGTAAGGCTTGTTTAATACTACTAACACTGCTTAATCTTTTAAAAACTGATTATTATGTGGGGAAATAAGAAGTGCATTAGTAATAACTTTCTATCCCGCTTTCTTTTTCTTTTTTGCCCCAGTTTTAAATTTCACATGATGAGCCCAGTTTTGTTTGATAAATGGTTCCTTGTTACCTTTGGGACCAAATCCAAACCCCTTAGCTTGGCATACCCTTTATAATCTGCCTCATAATTAGTTCTCCAGTGTCACAATCTGGCAATTTCCTCTCACACCTGTGCTCCAGGCACATTGAACAACTTGCTGTACCTTGGCATTACTGTGTTTTGTCATGCCTCGGTACCTTCACTAGTTCTTCTACTCAGTGAGTACTTCCACTCATTTCCCTGCAGAGCTAATCCTACTAATCTCTCAAAAGCCAGTTCAAATATTGACTAGAAATATTTCCCACTTTATCCTAGCTGGATAAGGTAACTACATATAGATACAAATATGGAAATGGATATGAATATGGGTATAGTTATAGATGCAGATATAGACATATATTAGAATTGTATAACATGCAAGTTCAAATTCCCTCAAGATTTTGGAAGCTACATTAAAAGACAAGTTTATTAACTTGTTATCCATATAAAAACAAGCATGCATCTTTAGTTATATTAAGTATAATAAACTTTAATATTAAATTGAATGTCGTAAGTGGTAAAGGTTGGCAATAAATTTAGAATCTCCACCAATTATCCCCTATTTATCTCTGGGGATTCATAGATGACTAAGTGACAATGGATTCAATAACTAAGATCTTCTATGATAAATTCCACCTCTTTCTTCTTTTGCTCCATCTCTAGGGTTTTACACATTTATGTGTGTATTAATGATTACATAAAGTCATGTATAAAGTATTTAGTGAATGAGGGATTTTTAATGGTGATTTTGACATTACAACATGTTAAACACAAGTATTCACTTTAGAATGCACTCTTTTAAAAAAATGTAGCTCAAGAATTTTACATAGCTACATATGCTTCCTTATTACCTTATACTTTCTTTAAATCTATTGGAAATTTTACAATGTTGAATAAAATAGTGTATGTGTAACATAATATTAGTCAGAGGTAAAATCTTTCAAATTAGGAATTGTATATTTATTTTCAATGTAATAGCTTTATTTTAGAGGCTCAATAATTTAGATAATTAAATAATAGTTATCATGCAAATATCTTAATATGTGTATTTTTTCAGCTCACAAGTAAACTTTATCACTACTTTGTTATTGAAAAATAGAATTGTTATTTACACTATATGGTACATTATTTCTACCTATTCTATTGCCTTAATTTCATCAAAGATGTTTAATGAGAACCATAGGAACAATTTTTTTTTTTACATTTGAGGGAAAGCATTCACACAGATTTATCAAAGAGATCACTTCCTCAAGATTAAGATATAGTAATCACCAAAATAGTGGTAATCAATAATAGCCATCAGTTTTATATAATACTTTGAAAAATGTAATGGGTCCAAATAAGATTTTAATATTCTAATGATAAGAACCATGTGTGTGCAAGTTCTGACACCATTGTTGAATGTTGTCAGGTAGGAAAAGAGGCTTGGAGACTTAAATAATTATGCATTTTGACATAAGACACTGTCCATTACCTTGAATCAAAGATGAATATATAATATATGACTTCAATTTATCTTTTCACTGGCAGGGTAAGATGCAATTTGTCTTTATCAACCTGATTACTTCTAATACAGCCAACAGAGACTAGTCAGTTTTACTTAAATGATTCTGAAGATATGGATGCCTAGAAGACTTTGAAGTCTTTTTTCTTTTTCCAAAGGACATTGGATCAGATTTTATGTTTCTAATTAGAAATGCATTTTATGCCATTGAATATTTCTCATATTATTTATAATTTCTAGAAATCATAGAATCAACGTTCATTCTACAGCTTATATAGACCTGCTTTGATAGAATACATTTTAAAAGTAAGCCTGTTTTATACTATTAGGATCAAAAGGCTTTTCAAGCTAATAAGGTGCTTGACATTTAAATGCCAATAAAAAGAAAGTCCTGCAGAAGATCATGTTAATTCAATATCATTTTATTGTTTCAAAAGAATTCAAATAAACCCATTACTTTGTGAGTTTTCCCATATGGTTTAAATATTAAAATATACTTAAAAATGAAACTATCTTTTCTTTAAAATTTCTGTTTTTCTTTACTGGCTTTTTAATCTCAGAATTCTATCCTCCTTTTTGGATCATTCTGTAAATAGTGTGATATGGTTTGGCTGTGCATCAAACAAAATCACATCTTCAACTGTAGTTTCTATAATCCCATGTGTGTTGGGAGGAACCCAGTGAGAGGTAACTGAATCATGGGGGCTATTTCCCCCCGCTAGTCTCATGAAAGTAAGTTTTCATGAGTTATGATGATTTTATAATGGGCTTTGCCCTTCACTTGGCTTTCATTCTTCTCTCCTACTGTCATGTGAAGAAGGACATGCTTGCTTCCCTTTCTGCCATGATTGTAAGTTTCCTGAGGCCTCCCCAGCCATGCACAGCTATTAGTCACTTAAACCTCTTTCCTTTGTAAATTACCCAGTCTTGGGTAGTTGTTTTGTTTGTTTATTTGTTTTGAGACAAGTCTACCTCTGCTGCCCAGGCTCAGCTCACTGCAATCTCCACCTCCTGGGTTCAAGTGATTCTCCTGTCTCAGCCTCCTGGGTAGCTGGGATTACAGGTGCTCACTACCATACCTGCTAATTTTTGTATTTTTAATAGAGATGGGGTTTCACCATGCTGGCCAGGCTGGTCTTAAACTCCCGACTTTGTGATACACCTACCTTAACCTCCCAAAGTGCTGAGATTACAAGCATGAGCCACCATGCCCGACCTTGGGTAGTTCTTCATAGCAGTGTGAGAATAGACTAATACATACTGCCATTTAGGCTGTTGTTGCATGTGTATGTGGAACAAATTAACTAAAATTGTAGTGGTTTAAAACAACAATAAAAGTATTATATACAATGATTTAGTGAGAATTTGGGCAGTGCTCATTTTTGTGATTTTTTCTGCTCCATATGACCATTTACAAGTTGAATATCCCTTACCTGAAACTTTTGAGACCATAAATGTTTGGTGTTAATGTTTTTCAGATTTTGAAATATTTTCATATGCATAAGGACATATCTTGGGAATGGGATCAGAGTCTAAAAACAAAATTTATTTATGTTCCATATATATCTTATACGCATAGTCTGAAAGCAATCATGTGTTATATTTTTAATAATTTTGTGCATAAAACAAAAGTTTGTATGTATTAAAGCATTGGAAGCAAAGTTGTCCCTATCTCAGTCACCCTTGTGAACAATCTATGGTTATTTGGCATCACTATTATTCCTGACTCTGAGTTTATATGCTACCAATGAGCAGTCATTTCTTATACTTATTCACACATAAGTGTTTAACTGTCAAAAATATGACAAACTCTTAATAGATTGAAAAAATAATGCATTCAGGGTTACTATGTAGCACAGTATTATCACCAGAATACCTATATCAGCTATGAAAAAACAGCAATAAAAAGCGAGGGCAGACTTTCAGTCTCTATGATGCTGTGTTTTGATTAAAATGTTACATATACTGTATTTTATTTTTTAGATGAGAAGAAACATCAGAAGCAGTGAGAAACCAGGAAGTGGATTCTCTAGAGATGAGGAGGCATTCTGTTGGATACTTTTAAAAAACGTTTTCTCAAGTCATCTGCTTCATTAACAATGTTTTTTGTCTTTGAAGTTTCTCTTTGATTTTATAAACTGATATGATTTCTTGCTTTGTTATGAATGCATGCTGCTGCAGTTCTTCAATAAGCCCATCACATATTTTTACCATGCTATCTGCAGGCATTTTTTTCTGCCATGTTAACATCATCATCATTATTGCTATTATCACAATTGCCTTAATTCAGAACCATTTTGGCATATCATCATGGGTCAATGAATGAACAACTGGATCTTCATTATCAATGTTAAAAACTTTTTTAACATCCACTTATTCCAACTTCCTGATGGACTCTGAGGTATATTTGTTGTATATGTAAGACAGCCAGACAATATTTTTTCTCAATTGATGTCCAGAATTCTTCAAAGTCATCACCTTGTTCATCATGATCACTAAACAGAGTTGCAAGGCAGAGCAGGCCAGATGTTGTGTTATTCATGCACAACTGTGTCTTTAGTCACTGTGTTTCAACCATTGGCAATGGCATAAACAGCATGCTTCATGCTAAACTCCCTTTGAAAATCTTCCACACCCATAACTCTGTTAGCTTCTGCTAGCATGTTATTCAAGAAAGTGTTTTCATTTTCACTATTAATTGATATCAAGATACCTTGGTCAAATTACTGAATCAATGAAGTCACATTTAGGGAAAAGTGCATGGCATATACATGATTTTTATGAGAATTTTAGCAAGATAATGAGAACAGTTGTCAAAAAACAAATAACAAAATCTTGCAGCATGCAATCCAGCTTCTATGCAGAGAGCACAATTGTTGGTACAAAATATTTGTGAATCCAATCAGAAAGATGGCCCTGGTAATCCATGTATTTTGTTAAGATAATAATGCAGTAGTAGGAAATTCACTCGCAAACAGCAAGGATTCACACTTTCACCTACGACATCAAGTTTACACTTATTTATTTCTGTTGGCTAGCACACCCCAGCACAGCTATTCTCTCCTTGGCATTCTTAATCCCTGTAGTGATTGTTTTGCCAATTGCAGTTAGTGTCTCTCTGAGGCAATAATGCCAAAACAGTGATGTTTCAGCAGCATTATAGACTTGTACTTGTGTCAGATTTTCATTAATCATGACCTTGGCAAACTTGCCAATAAATTTATCTGCTACTTCATGATCAAGAGATGCTTAATCATCACAAATCCTTTATATATTTAATGCCCTATCTTTTATTAAATTCTTCACCTAGCCTACTGACTTTTCAGAGTTTTATTCAATTTTCAGCTTATTATAATAGATATTTGCTTGTTTTATTATCAACATATTAAGTGACATCTAATGGATGTGACACTGATGGATCCATTCTTTCAATACACAGTCGAGATCTTCATTTTTAGTTTTATGCAGAGTTTCTCTATTTTTTATTAATTTCTGTTTATCACTTTCAGCATAGAACTTCAATATTTTATCCTTCTGTTTCTTCAGGTCATGTATTATGGTCATTCCAACACCATTTCTTCTGTAAGATTTTTTCCACTTATACCACTGTCCAGTTTCATCAATATCTTGACTTGCTGTGCTATAGATAAACAGAAACACTTCCTCTTTCTTATCACTGTTACCCATAAAAGTATTTTCAGGCCTTTTTGACATTTTCAACAATATTTTTGACCACAGAGCAGAGCATAAGCAAAAACATCAAAACAAAACAAACAAACAAAAACAGTAATACATATAGGTCTTGGCCCCATCCAGGGCATTATGGGGAACTTGTTATTGGTGTGTCTGGCATGAACAGGTGCTATTTTATTACCCTTTTTGTGGATATGCTTGTGAGGGAGATTCTGGTCGTGCGTGGAAAACATATATTTAAGCTGAAGGGGACTAGGAGGGTCTTTTTTTCCTTGAGGACACTGAATAGACTGTGTAATATACATGTGCCTTTTGACTGCAACACATTAGGTGAGGTAGGTTTGAAATCTTCTGCTTCTGGTATCATGTTGACATTAAAAAATTTTTAGACTTTGAAGCATTTCTGATTTTGTATTTTTGGATTAGTGATGTTCAACCTGTATTTATATCATCTGATTGTCTTCAGCTGGACAAACGCTATTGTAGAAATTTTAAGATTGTTTTACTCACATGCCTGTTATTTTAATAGAATAGCTAGAAGGCTAATCTCAGAGGAGACTGTGGAATGAGCATATACGTGGGACCTCTCCAGCAGCAACTTCAGGGTCATTAGACTCCTTATATGTTATCTGGTTTCTCCCTGGAATGAGTATTCCATGAGGCCTGAGCAGAAGCCACCAGGCTTCTTGTGACCTAGGTTTGAAAGTCTCAGAAGGTTGTCTACACTGCATTCTATTTGTCAGCCAATTACTATGCAAGAAGAGAGGAATTAGACTCAATCTTTCAATGAAGAGACAGAAAGTAATCTGTGGCCATCTTAAATTTAACAGATTCCTCTCTTCAACCACACACTATACATTATCCCCACATTAAAAATACATAACCTGAACTGGGCATGGTCATGCATGCCTGTGATCCCTGTTACTCAGGAGGCTGAGATGGGAGAATCACTTGAGCCCAGGCATTCAAAACCACCTGGGCAACATAGCAAGACCCCGTCTCAAAAAATAGTATGTGAACTTGTTTGCTTATAAAATAAATAAATAAGCTACATTTTAAAAAATATACAGTTTCTCTTTCAGGACCACCTAAATTTTATTCTATCATGTCATCATCTAGATAGGTACAGTTGATGACCCTAGAATTAACTGCTTTTTGTAGTGTCCTTTAAAATATGAAGACATCTTAACCAACCGTTGAGCTTTTATGTTCTCCAGAAACCCAAGATTCAATGGTGATGCAGAGAATGCACTGCAAAAAACTGTTTATTTCCAAAAGGCAGTTTGAGGACAGATCAGTAGAAGGCATATAGCAGTCCCTGGTCCATAGCAATTATTAAATCTAGTCAGGCACAGTAACCAGTTCCTTGATTAGAGTTCATTTTTTTCTCTCTAAAGATAATTGTCCACAGCATTTGGCTCCACATTCAAGGATACTGATTCTTCCTGCTAAATCATTCTACATTTTCCATATGGAAGAGCTTATATTTGTAGCTAAGCAATATTTTTTATCCTACTTCCATTAAAAAAATTGATGTTTCAAGCTTTTTATGTTGTATAATATCTCTATTTTGTTTTTAAATCTAGTCTGGCAGTAATTTTACTGATACTGTCCCTAAAAACTCTGTAAGCATGCTCTGAACCTTAGTGAGATCTACTCCATTAAGCTGAATCCAAATATTTAGTTCTTTTCCAGAAAGGATTGTCTATCCTAGACTTTATATGTGTGTGGAGTTATACTTTTAAGATTCTTCGCTGTGTTCTTTCCCAAAGTATAACAAGCAATGTCCTCAAGATCTTTAGTATCCTTTTTGTCTTTCTGAAAGAGATCATGAGGCACTAACAAGCTATTTTTCTAATGTCATGTAACGGAATTTATAATCTAACTTTAAGTTCCACCTTTATCCTAAAATCATTTTTTCTTTATATTTTTCTATACATTTCTCTTCAGTTATACTTTTAAAATATTTCCAATTTAATCCATCTTTTACAACTCATGTTTCTTCATACACAACTAGCAAAACGCAGTTGGTACTTTGTATTAAAAAGTTCATTATGAATTTTTGTATGTTCCAAATTGCCTCAAGTGAAAATGTTGCCAAAATGCCTCCTTCCTCACCTCCAAAACCATTTTCTCATTGTTTTGCAAGCTCTCACTGAGAGTTTCAGGGTTCTTCCATATTTCACTAACAGTCTCCGCAAGGCATCCTCTGCCTTTTCCCAAAGCTAATCCTATAGACTATAGTTTTTATTATGGCAGCACACCAACCCTTTCAATTACCAAATTAAGTTTTAGATATCAATCACTGTATAACAAATTCATCCTAAAATGTAGCATTTTAAAACAGCTTTTATTATACTTTACAATTGTGTGGATAAGAATTTGGGCAGATTTCAGATGCACTATTCTGCTTCTCAAAATGGTGTTAACTGAGTTGAATTGGTGGTATTCCACAGGCAAATGGACTGGTAAATCAAACACCTGATGGGAAGAGTTGGGAGTCTAAATTCAGCTGAATATGTCCATCAGGGGTCCTACATGTAGCTTGTCTTGCATCTTAGTCTCAGATTATTCAGACTTCTCCTATGTAAACTAGTTTTTACTAGAGTAAGCATTCCAAGAGGCCCAGGCAGAAGATACAAAAGTTCTTTGTAGTTTGCAATGTCAGTGTAAAACCTCACTGATGCTGCTTTCTATTGAGAAAGAAGTCATTAAAATCAACCACATTCAAGGGAAGGGGAAGCAGGTTCCACCTCTTAAGGGTTGGGATAGCGGTTAAGTTGTTGCCATTTTGTAAATATGATGATTTATAATTACTGTTTACTCTCTTCTTTAAAATTATTCTTTCCTAGCCCCTCAAAGCTAAGTACTTAAAATGCTCCATTTACACACTGTTGATTTTCTACAGAGCTATCCAGGCTAAGCTTAATAAGTCATAGTTTTAACCATTTCCCCAATCTTATCTCGCTTTGTTTCTTTCATTAAAATTAGACCTACATTCTAAGTCATTTGTTGTCTGACCCCAAACTAATCTTTAAAGCCCTATTTTTCTTTATATTTACTCTCTATTATGAGCAAATTCATAATAGATACATGTTGGTAAGGTACTTATTGAATCTCAGTAATAATGTTATTTAGTGTTTTGGGTTTTTTATTCGTTTGTATGTTTTTGAGATAGGTTCTTACTCTGTTCCCAGACTGGAGTCGTGTCACCATCACAGCTCACTGGAGCCTCAAGCTCCTGGGCTCAAGAGATACTCTAGCCTTAGCCTCCAAAGTAGCTGTAACAGGCAGGTGCCACCGTGCCCAGCTGGTTTTTTTTTTTTTTTTTTTTTTTTTTGTAGAGACCAAGTCTCCCTATGTTGCCCAGGCTGGTTTTGAACTCATGAACTCAAGTGATTCTTCTCCTGCCTTGGCTTCCCAAATTGCAGGTATTACAGATACAAGCTACTGCACTTAGCTTATTCTTTTCTTCTAAAATGTCTTATGATGAAGACATGCTGATAAATGTTTATAATAATATATTATAAATTAATTTTTTCCAATTAAAATTAATATGCTTCTCATGTGACAACTAGGAATCAGTAGGAACCTAGAAGAAAATCTAGATAAAACCATTCAGGACACAGACACAGGCAAGGACTTCATGAATAAAACACCAAAAGCAAAGGCAACAAAAGCCAAAATAGACAAATGGGACCTAATTAAACTTAAGAGTTTCTGCACAGCAAAAGAAACAATCAATAGAGTGAACTGGCAATCAACAGAATGGGAAAAAATTTTTGCAATCTACCCATCTGACAAAGGGCTAATATCCAGAATCTACAAAGCACTAAAGCAGATTTATAAGAAAAAAACAAACAAACCCATTCAAAAGTGGGTGAAAGTTATGAACAGACACTTTTCAAAAGAAGACATTTACTAGGCCAACAAACATATGAAAAAATGTTCATCATCACTGGTCATTAAATAAATGCAAATCAAAACCACATTGAGATACCATCTTATACCAGTCAGAATGGCGATCATTACAAAAACAGGAGACAACAGATGCTGGAGAGGATGTGGAGAAAAGGGAACAATTTTACACTGTTGGTGGGGGTGTAAATTAGTTCAACCATTGTGGAAGACAGTTTGGCAATTCCTCAAGGATCTAGAAATAGAAATTCCATTTGAACCAGCAATCACATTACTGGGTATATACCCAAAGAATTATAAATCGTTCTATTATAAAGATACATGCACACGTATGTTCACTATCACACTATTTACAATAGCAAAGACCTGGAACCAACCCAAATGCCTATCTATGATAGACTGGACAAAGAAAATATGGCACACATACACCATGGAATACTATTCAGCCATAAAAAAGGATGGGTTAATGTTCTTTGTAGGGACATAGATGAATCTGGAAACCATCACTCTCAGCAAACTGACACAAGAACAGAAAACCAAGTATCGCATGTTCTCACTCATAGGCAGGTGTTGAACAATGAGAACATATGAGCACAAGGAGGGAAGCATCACCCATGGGGGGTCTGTTGGAGAGGGCTAAGGGATGGACAGCAGAGGGTGGGGAGGTTGGGGAGGGATAACATGGGGAGAAATGCCAGATATAGGTGATGGGGGGATGGAGACAGCAAACCACCTTGCCATGTATGTACCTATGCAACAATCCTGCAAGATCTACACATGTACCCCAGAACCTATAGTACAATAAAAAAAAGTCACGTGATGAAGACATGCTGCTAAATGCTTATAAAAATATATTATACTTCATTTTTTTTCAGTTAAAAGTAATATGCTTCTCATGTGACAACTAGGAACCAGTAGAGCTGGGGTGTTTTTCCCTAATGGGTCCTTACAGGTTATTTACAAAGCTGAATCATTTTCACAACATTGCATGGTGTCACAAATGAAGCTGGAATTCAAGGCTTTAATTATCTTAAGTATCAAAATTTGTTAAAATAGTTTAAAATAGAGTAAAATCATAGGAAGTTAAATACAGAATATATCATTTAACATAGGGAGAAAAACGGCCAATAGGAAGCAGGACTAACTTGCAGCTCCCATTTGGATGGACAGAGCAGTGTATGGAGACTCACATCATAAACTTTAGCTTCAAGAACTACCACAAGAACATTTGAAGAAAGCTGAGAGGATCTACAGATCATTTGAAAGAAATGGTTTACCACCGCTGGTTCCATGAGACAGCCAAAAAACTGTAAGTCTGTTGCCGAACACACATCCTCGCTAGGGAACCTGAAGGTCTATTTCATAAGAGAATCACAGAATCACCGGACCTTACCTGTAGCTGAGACAAATTTAGAGAGCCAAGCAAAACACAGGGGTAGAGGAAGCAGTGGCAAGAGCTCTGTGGGCACTCTCTGTCCCTAGAGAAGCCATTTCTGGCTTTTTCTCACAGGGATCCTTGGGGACAACTGCCGATGGTATTGGGAAAAGACCACAGGGAGAAGAAAACTTCCAGCTGCACTTTGTAATAATTTTGACAGGAAAGTTCCCAGACAACATCCCGGTGAGGAGCCACATAGGGAATGCAGATACAAACACTAAAACAGTGGCAGACTGGGAGGTGTGAAAGCTGAAAGCCCTGCTTGCTTTCTCAGCAGGGAGGCTGGTAGCCTTGGGCAAGTTCTCAGCCCTGCTCACCAGCTGCCTGGAAATAAACTCAGTTCTGTTCGAAGTGGGGGAACAGTGAGAATAAGACTGTCATTTGGGGCTACGTAAGAGATGGGTGAGACCTGACAGTGTTGGCTTTCCCCCACTTCCCTGGTGACCTATATGACTCAGCAGAGGCAGCCATAATCCTCCTGGAAACATAACTCTATTGGCCTGAGAACCACGCCCTGATTCCCCAAAGCTCCATAGCAAGCACCAACCAAGGAGAGTCAGCTTAGACATGCCTAATCCTGCCTTCACCTGATGGTCTTTCTCCACCCACCTTGGTAGGTGAAAACAAAGGAAATACTATCTTGGGAGCATTATAGTCTTGTCCACTGTGTGAGAAACACAAACATTGAGCTAGGTGACCCCAAGGCAAGCATGTAACCTCCCTGTACTACTGCAACTGATGCTGTCTTGAAAGTGCACCTATTGGCTGGAGGCCAATCAACACAAAACCAGGCCACTGCACAAAACCAGGCCACTAAACAAAACTATAATGAAGGACCCTCATAGACTCCACTTAACTCCACTGCTACCTCCACTGGAGCAGGTTCTGGTATCTGTAGCTGAGAAACCTGAAGATAGATCACATCAGAGGACTCTTTGAAGACACTCCCCAGTACCAGACCAGAGCCCAGTAGCCCTGCTGGGTGGCTAGACCAAGAAGAGAATTAATAATCACTGCAGTTCAGCTTTCAGAAGACCCCATCCCTAGAGGAAGGGGAGAGCACCACATTAAGGGAGCAGCTCATGGGATAAAATAATCTGAAAAACACCCCTTGAGCCCCAGATCTTACCTCTGACCTAATCTACCAAAGTGAGAAGGAACCAGAAAAACTATTCTACTAATATAACAAAACAAGTTTCTATAACCTCTCCCAAAAATCTCACTAGCTCACCAGCAATGCATCCAAACCAAAGCAAAATCTCTGAATTGCCAAAAAAAAAAAAAAAAGTCAAAAAGTAAATTATTAAGCTACTCAAAGACACACCAGGGAACAGTGAATAGCAACTTAAAGAATTTTTTTAAGTTACAGGATGGAAAAATCTCCAGATAAACAGCACAGATAAGAAACAATCACAACTTCTGGAAATGAAGGACACACTTAATGAAATGCAAAATATAGAGGAATGTCTCCGCAATAGAATCAAACAAGTAGAAGAAAGAGCTTCACAGCTCAAAGACAAGAATTTTGAATTAACCCAATCCAACAGAGACAAAGAAAAAAAAATTAATGAACATCTTTGAGAAGTCTGGGATTATGTTAAACAAACAAAACTAAGAATAATTGGTGTTCCCAAGGAAGAAGAGAAATCTAAATGTTTGGAAAACAAATTTGAGGGAATAATCAAAAACTTTCCTGGCCCTGCTAGAGATCTAGACATCTAAACACAAGGAGCTCAAAGAACACCCAAGAAATTAATTGAAAAAGATCATCACCTAGGCACACGGTCATCAGGTTATCCAAAGTCAAGACAAAGGGAACAATCTTAAGAGATGTGAGGAAAAAACATCAGGTACCCTATTAAAAACAAGAAACTATCAGATTAATAGCAGATTTCTCAGCAGGAGCCCTACAAGACAGAAGGAACTGGGGTCCTATATTTACCCTCCTTAAACAAAAAGTTATCAACCAAGATTTTAGTATCCAGAAAACTACGTTTCACAAACACAGGAAAGGCGCAGTCTTTTTCAGGAAAACAAATGCTGGGAGAATTCACCACTACCAAATCAGCACAAGAACTGCTAAAAGAAGCTCTGCATCTTGATACAAACCTCAAAATACCAAAATAGATCCTCCTCAAGGCATAAATCTTAGAAGACATGTAAAACATTAACACAATGAAAAAAATTATGCAAAATATTCAGTCAATCACTAGCATGATGAATAGAATAGTATCTTACTTCTCAATACTAATGCTGAATGCAAATGGCCTAAGTGCTCCACTTAAAAGATACAGAATGCCAGAATTAATAAGCATTCACCAAACAAATATGTGCTGTTTTCAAGAGACTCACATAAACTTAAGGTAAAGGGGTGGAGATACTCCATGCAAACGGATGTCAAAAGTGAGCAGGACTAGCTATCCTTATATCAAACAAAACAGACTTTAAAACAACAGTTAAAAAAGACAAAGAAAAACATTATATAATGATAAAAAGACTAGTCCAACAGGAAAATACTACAATCCTAAATATTTAGGCACCTAACACTGGCACTCCCAAATTTGTAAATCAATTACTACGAGACCTAAGAAATGAGATAGACAGCAAAATAATAATAGTGGGAGGCTTTAGTACTCCACTGATAGTACTAGACAGATCTTCAAGACAGAAAGTCAACAAAGAAACAACGGACTTAAACTATATCCTAGAACAAGTGAACTTAACAGATATTTACAGAACATTCTGCCCAACAACTACAGAATATATATTCTATTCATCAGCACATGGAAAATTCTCTATGAGAGACCATATCATGGGCACAAAATAAGTCTCAATAAATTTAAGAAAATGAAAATTACATCAAATATTCTCTCAGACAATATTTCAATAAAGTTGGAAATCAACTCCAAAAGGAACCCTCAAAACCATACAAAGACATGAAAATTAACCTACTCCTTAATGATCAATGAGTCAACAATAAAATGAAGATGGAAATTAAAAAGTTATTAGAACTGAACGATACGAGTGATACAGCCTATCAAAACCTCTGGGATACAACAAAGTAAGTGCTAAGGGGAAAGTTCATAGCATTGAATGCCTACATCAAAAGTCTGAAAGATCACAAAGAGACAATCTAAGGTCACATCTTAAGTAACTAGAGAAAAAAGAAAAAAACCCAAACCCAGCAGAACAAAATAAGTAACAGATAAAAGAGCAGAGCTAAATGAAAGTGAAGCCAAAAAGTACAAAAGATAAGTGAAACAAAAAGCTAGTTATTTGAAATATAAACAAAATCCATAGACCACTAGTGAGATTAGCCAAGAAAAGAAGAGAGATGATTCAGATATGCTCAATTAGAAATGA
Organism: Cacajao melanocephalus; assembly: GCA_963573385.1. Classification (NCBI taxonomy): domain Eukaryota; kingdom Metazoa; phylum Chordata; class Mammalia; order Primates; family Pitheciidae; genus Cacajao; species Cacajao melanocephalus. The sequence goes on along the minus strand of CAUYLG010008641.1, from coordinate 44,607 downwards.
AATGGGAGATATTACAGCCTATACCACAGAAATACAAAAGATCATTCAAGGTGTTATGAACACCTTTATGCACACAATCTAGAAAACCTAAAGGAGATAGATGAATTCCTGGAAATATGCAAACTTTCTAGACTAAACCAGGAGAAAAGAGAAACTCTAAATAGATCAATAACAAGTAGCAAGATTGAAATAGTAATTTTAAAAAATTGGCAACAACAAAGAAAGTCCAGGATCAGATGGAGTCACAGCTGAATTCTATCAGACATTCAAAGAAGAATTAGTGCCAATCCTATTGACACTATTCCAAAAAAATGAGAAAGAGGGAATCCTCCTTAAATTACTTTATGAAGTCAGTGTCATCCTAATACCAAAACCAGGGAAGAACATAATGAAAAAAGGAAGTTACAAGCCAATATCCCTGATGAACATAGATTTAAAAATCCTCAGCCAAATACTAGTGAACCAAATTCAACAGCATATCAAAAAGATATTACACCATAAACAGGTAGATTTCACACTAGGGATGCAGGAATTGTTTAATATAAATAAGTCAATAAATGTGATACATCACATAAACAGAACTTTTAAAAATCACATGATCATCTCAATTGATGTAGAAAAAGCATTTGACAAAATCCAGCTTTCCTTTTTGATTAAAAACCCTTAGCAAAATGGACATAGAAGAGACATGTCATAAGGTAATAAAAGCCATCTATGACAGACCTACAGTCGACATTATACTGAACATGGAAAAAGCTGAAAGCATTCTCCCTGAGAACTGGAACAAGGCAAGGATGCCCACTTTTAACATTTCTATTCAACATAGTGTTATACTGAACCGAGCATAGAAAGTCAACACGAAGACAAAAGTGTGCCAAATTGCAGGGTCTTTATTGCCGGCAACCACAGAGGACTCACTGTCTCTCCAACCTGTGGCCGCCGGAGGGAGGGTGTCAATACCTTTTATACCTTCTTCCTGGGTAAGGGTTTGTGGCGGGGGTGGGGGTGAAGGGATTCAGACATTTAGGGGATTCCGTAAATCATCTCCCGGGCAGAGAGGAGGGTGTGGGTCTCAGGACATTCCAAGGGCTAGAGGACACATTGTGGATATATTGTCACTTTGATTGTTACCTAAGTGGCTTATAGAAGTCAAGATAAGCCTTAGTTTGCACATCATCTGGTTTGTAGTGGAAATAACAGATCTTAGTTATTTATTACAGGGCGCGGGGGCCATGATGGAATTAGCTTGGGCTGTTTATTCTAGTCACTACCAGTAAGCAAAGGCTAGCAATTTTGGCAGTTACTGATAAGGAAGGTATGTAGCCTTACCTAGTTTGCAGAGCAAGGCTAGCAGTTTTATTTACAGAAGCCAAGGCCAGCAGTTATTGTGAGGAGAATGGAGTAGCCATTATAACTTATTTTAAAACACAACTTTGTCTTTTATAAAATAGTGTTGTTCAGGCTCTAACTTTAGGCCAGCCATAGCACGATAGTATTGGAAGTCCTAGCAGAGCCATCAGAGAAGAGAATGAAATAAAGAGCTTCTAAATCAGTAGAGAGGAAATCAGACCGTTGCTGTTCACCAATAATAGGATCATATACCTAGAAAACCCAGTTCAGAAGGCTTCTAGAACTGATAAATTAAGTAAAGTGTCAGGATACAAAATTAATGTATGCAAATTAGTAGCACTGCTATATACCAACAGTGACCAAACTGAGAATCAAATCAAGAACTCAATTTCCTTTACAATAGCTGAGGAAAAAAAAAAAAAAAAAAAAAAACCCCACTTAGGAATATGCCTAACCGAGGAGGTGAAAAAATCTCTATAAGGAAAACTACAAAACACTGCTGAAAGAAATTATAGTTGGCACAAAAGAAAATACATCCATACTCATGAATGGGTAGAATCAATATTGTGAAAATGACCATATTGAAAAAAGCAATCTACAATTCAACAGAATTCCCATCAAAATATCACCATCATTCTTCACAGAACTATAAAAAAAAAGATTCCAAAATTCATATGGAACCAAAAATGAGGCTGCATAGCCAAAGCAAGACTAAGCAAAAAGAACAAATCTGGAAGCATCACATTACCTGACTTCAAACTATATTATTTGAATCTAGTCACCAAAACGCATGATGCTGGTATAAAAATAAGCACATAGGCCAATGAAACACAATACAGAAACCAGAAATAAGCCAAATACTTACAGTCAACTGATCTTCGACAAAGCAATCAAAAATACAAAGTAGGGAAAGGACACCCTATTCAACAAATGGTGCTGGGATGATTGGCAAGTCACATGTAGAATGAAACTTGATCCTTATCTCCCAACTTATATAAAAATCAACTAAATATGGATCAAAGATTTAAATCTAAGACCTGAAGCTATAAAAATTCTTGAAGATAACGTTAGATAAACCCTTTTAGACACTGGCTTAGGCCAAGACTTTATCACCAAGAACCTAAAAGCAAATGCAACAGAAACAAAGATAAATAGATTGGACTTAAATTAAACTTAAAAACTTCTGCACAACAAAAGAAAATAAGTAAAGAGACAACCCACAGAGTGAGAGAAAAATCTTTGTGAACTATCCATCCAACAAAGGACAAATATCCAGAATCTACAAGGAACTCAAATCAGCAAGGAAAAAAAAAAATCCTATCAAAAAGTAGACTAAGGACATAAATAGACAATCTCAATAAAAAATTGCTGAACATCACTAATTATCAGTGAAATGCAAATCAAAAGCCACAATGCAATACCACCTTACTCCTGCAAGAATGGTCATAATCAAAACATCAAAACATAATAGATGTTGGCATCGAAGTGGTGAACACAGACACTTCTACATTACTGGTGGGAATGGAAACTAATAGGACCACTATGAAAAACAATGTGGAGACTCCTTAAATAACTAAAAGTAGATCTATCATTTGATCCGGCAATCCCACTCCTAGGAAAAGAAGTCATTATATTAAAAAGACACTTTTTTATATTTTATTAAAAAGATATTTGCACACACATATTTATAGCATTTATAGCAGCACAATTCACAATTACAAAAATATGGAATTAATCTAAATGTCCATCAATTGAATGGATAAAGAAATTGTGGTATGTATACACCATGGAATACTACTCAGCTATATAAAACAACAAAATAAAGGCATTTTCAGCAAACTGAACTGAATTGGATACCATTATCTAAGTGAAGCAATGCAGGCATTGAATGGTTTAATCAATCATACCTATTTAGGAAAGCCTCCACAAACACCCAAAGAACAGGGTTCAGAGAGCTTCTGCACAGCTAACCACATTAGGGTTCCTGGAGAATTGTGCACCTAGGGAGGATTTGGAAGCTCTGTGCTCTTTCCCATATCTTGCTCTATGCATCCCTTCATTTGTATCCTTTGTAATATCTTTTATAATAAACTGGTAAATATAAGTATTTCTCTGAGGTCTGTGAGTCAGTCTAGCAAATTAATTAAACCCAAGAAGGGGGTCATGAGATACCCAGTTCATAGCTGGTCAGTCAGAAGCATATGTAAAATAACCTGGGCTTGTGATTGGCATCTGAAAGGCAGGCAGTCTTGAGAACTGAGCCCTCAGTCTATGGGATCTGATGCTATCTCTTTGTAGATAATGTCATAATAGAACTGAGTGAGAGGACACATAGCTGACATTCTCTGCAGAAGGGTTTACTTGCTTAATGGTGAGGAGAAATCCCCACACATTTGGTCCCAGAAGTCCTCCGGATTGATTGATGTTGAGTAAAAAAATAGAAAGAGCACTTTTATTTTGTGTATGAGTTTCTTTCTACTCCCAAAGATGATTTGTGAGTAATCCAAATTCTATACATAATCATGTATATAATCTCTAAAAACGAATTCCATTTTCAGAACTTCAGTTTTCTCATTTTTAAAATGGATGGGTTACCATAGGCAATATTTGATGTCTCTTTTATATTATAATTAAATTTTAGTAAAATTGTGGCAAAGCAAAATAAATCTGATCTTTGGATTTTTTCTCTCCATCCTTCATTCTTCATTCTCAGCTTTAGCTTCACTTATATTATAAGGATAGTTTAACAAGACCAAAGATTAACATAAAATAATATCTTCTCTTTCTCATTATTATTATTCCTAGAAATCATAACCTAATTAAATATTTCCTCACCACAGCTGAAGAAAAGTATACAAAAGTAAAATAAAAGTAAATACAAAGTAAAATACAAAATAATTCATTCTTAATGTTAAAAATGTGGTCACCCACATAAAAAGTATTTCATAGTCAATAATTGAAAAATGCTTTTTTACTGATCTCAGTTTTACCCATATTATTCATTCGATTTGTCAATTTTTTTCATCATATAATAACTGAAAGCCTCATATTATAACAATAATAGGAACTTTTGAGAGGATGAATAAAGTCCTTGCAGCATAAATTGAAATAAGGCAAATAACATTACATGAAAACCATAAATCTTAATAAAATTAAAATATTTTCAAACTGATAGTCTGCTCATTTTAAAATGAAGAGGTTTTAAATCCTGGATTGTCTCAGTGAGCTCCATCTAAGACATGATTTCTTAAAGTGGAAGAAAAAGGGGCAGTAGAAAAGGGTCAGGTGTAGCTGTGATGTGAAAAAGACTCAACTCTCCATTGCCGGCTTTGAAGATGTAAAAGATACCACAAGCCAAGGAATGTGAGGGATAACACTGTGAGAAATGCCTGATGTAGGTGATGGGGGGATGGAGACAGCAAATCACCATGGCATGTGTGTACCTATGCAACAATCTTGCAAGATCTGCACATGTACCCCAGAACTTAAAGTACAATAAAAAAAAAAATACAAGGAAATGGATTCTCCCCATGACTACCAGCAAGTCACACAAGCCCCAGCTGACACCTTGATCTTACTCCAGTGAGACTCTGTGTCAGACTTTGTGTTGTGTTTCCAAGCCATAGAAAACAAATACAATATTTATCCATTTAAATCGTTATGTCTTTGGATAGAGTCAGCAAAGAGGAAAGAAACCTACATTTTTTTCTGAGTTAACACAATGTTTTAATAATATTTTATTAACACAGTGTTAATAAGTTTGAGAAGAAATAGAAGAAGGAATGGAGCAATTTAGATGTAGACCTAGATTTACTACTTGACCATCATTATTCTTTTTCATATCCTATATGGGTTGTTTCCACTTCTGTTGTTTCTTTGGTTTATAATCACATCAACTTGTCGCTTATATGTCTAATTGTTTTAAATATTGGAAATCAAATACTGAAAGTAATATAGATAATCTGAAGTTGACATTACTTTCTTCCAGAAATTATTTACATTTGCTTTTGGCAAGCAGCTGATGTAGGGGAAATAGCAACCCTATCTCACATTAATCTAATCAAGAAATGGTATGATTTAAAGCTGGGTTTTCATTTCCAAAAGAGCTGATTTCTGTTTCATTTTTCATGGATATAGATGATTCTGGAAGGTTTCCCAATACTTGAGATGCTTGGTGAGTGTTTTATTGCAATTTTGATTTATCTAGCCTTCAGACATTCTTGCAATATCTGCTCATTTTCTTAGCCATGTCTGTGGGCTTCACTTAGCATCTCTTGGGAAAAGCTATCTCAAAATGATAGACTTAGCTCACTGGATTTCCTTCCTCTACATCTTAGCCCTACAATTCTATACTGTCTTCTTGTTCTTACATTTTCAAATTGTTTTTTATTTTTTTCTTAATTTTTGTCCTGCATTCTCAATTTTCTTTCAGCAAGATGATCTGTTCAAATGATCCATTTGCGTTAATATATGTTTATAATTATTCTAAAGGTTTAGTAGTTAATAGAGAAAAATATTACATCTGTTTTCTTATCTAAAATCATGTATTACTTTAAAAATCTAAATAGACATTTAGAAAAAATAAAAACCTTTTTACAGTATATCCTGTCCTCACTTTTTAAAAAGATTTTTAAAAAACCTGAATACAGTGATTTCTATCTTCATCTGGAAACAAATTTCTTTCATTTTTGAAATGAACAAAGATTTCTCAATGAATAGAAAACATCCTTTTTACTTTAGCTTTAGGTTTACTATAAATTTTTATACGATTTAAGAAAAATGGACATTAATTTGTACAGAGAGCATAGATTCAAATGTGTAGCTTGGAGTATGTTCTTCAAAATAGAATGTCAACAAAACTGTACTCTTTTTAGGAGAACACCACTTTTAATTGAAAAGTAAATCAATATATCTCAAATAAAACTCTGTGTTTAACAACATAAACTGTAATTTCTTGAGAGAAATAGCTCTCCTAAGTAGTACTGTGAAATTCAGATATCAGAGTATCAATATAGTTCCCCTTCTTTCATCCTGACTCAGTTCTAAGCAATATTAAAAATAAGAACTATTTTCCATAAATTTAATTGTGATAAATTAAATCTGTGAAAGCCTCTTCTTATTCCCAATTCACTGACAAAAGGAGGGGAGATTTTAAATAATCATTTCCACCCTTAGAAATTCCCAGATAATGCAAATAAAGTCACTATTTTCCTTATGAAAAAGCTATATGTGAGACACACAGGGCTATTGATAATATTTAATTCACCCGCTAAACTTCCAAACACAAACATTCTTTATCTCCAGCATTATAACAGGGTTACATTGTATTTATAGGAAGGGCAAGCAGAGGCAATAACTTGGTAAAAATAAATGGCCAGAAACTTTCTAAAATAAAACAAATGAGAAGACAAAGTCAAAGGCAGATGCAAGCCTGATGAAAGTGATGGCTTATTATCTTTCTTTTTCCCGCTGAAAATAGGTCTACATTTACACAGATGGCTTTTTCTTTTAGTAAGAGCTTAGTTGTCATTCACATTACGTTTGATACATTTTGGAATGAATCAGATATGATATTCCTCCATATGTCTAGCAGATCAAGCACATTTATAAACATTGACCACACCCATTCCAATCTGGTTTCCCTAAGTGTAACTTCCCAGAGATAAATGAATCTTCCATAAGTGCATCAGATGACAGTAATGATATACTTTAGTCATAATTTCCCTAGAAAATAGTATGATATTCACTGTCATATTGGTTCTTATGAACTAGAGGAAAAAAAGTGTCAGCAATTCGAAGTATTTTATTTTATTCACTGGAATTAGTTAAAAAACAACTGTTCTATTAGCTGAAACACACGTGGATGCCAATGAATCTTTGTATTTCTTATCAGCACATGGAAAAAAGAGGGGAAAAAATAGATTTTTGTTTATCTTCAGAAAACATTTCAATCTAAAAGTTTGAAAAACAATTAGAGGTCACTCTTTCAAATGCGTAGACTACGTAATTATCTGCACTCCGACCCAGACAAGTTGTTTGAAAATGCTTGAACACCTCCAAAGTCTGAGAAGTCGCCTCCTTATTTAGAGCCACCAGGGAGTTACCCTTATCTGTGCTTATTGCAAACTAATAGGTACTTTGTTTTATGAATGTGGCAGAAACAAAAAGATATTTATTAGAGTTCAAAACTATGATATATATTTAACGTTAAAAAAAGTATTATCTTTGTCTAAAATATATGGTCCTACTGTAACATGCAAAAATATTAAATGGTTTTCAGATTTTGGGATTGCTTGATTTTTGGTTTCTGATGTATTATTGAAGAAATTAAGGGTTTTTAACATTCAACATTGTGCCACTCACCACAAATACTAGTTCAATGTTTTATTTTGTCATTTGTTTAATCACCACTAAAAGATCTGCTCTATAGGGGTTTTTATTTGCCTCTAATTTTTTATTCATCTTTAGGATTATTGAAAATCTTAGTCACTTCTCTCCTGAGGCTTTCATCCTCCTGGTACTGCTCCTTATAAATTCGTATCAATCTACTTCATGTGCCCTCCTCTTTAATACAAATCCTTTTTTAAATTAAAGCTGATTGAAGATTTCCCTGTGCAATCACACATAATTTAATGGGCATGTACCATATTTTACCTAACTCATAAGAAGCATTTGTGTTTCTGAAGTCATAATCATTATTTAAGAGCTCTTTGGATTCCTGAACAATCCTTTATTGTAGAATGATATTCATAATTGATTTCGACAACTATGAGTAGGGCAATAACTGCCACCCACTGTCTTCTAACACTCTTCATTTTCCATTGTTCCTATTCTCACGCAGTGAAAGAGATCCTTTTAAAACCTCTTGTTTTTCTCAATTTATAAGTTTTATTAATATGCATGAGCACACAGCATGGCAACAGTGATAAAAAGCTTGTGAGGTGGGGCGAAATGATGTCTTTATAACACAGTTAGACCTATTCCTCCAAAATAGGCACAAAGTCCATTTACTTCCACACCACCCATTCTTTAGGAGACTGGACCTCTGATGCACAAACAAAAATATGGCATTAAACTAATGGGGTGTTACTCGGAGCAGAAACTACAAAACACATTATAATTTTTTGTTCTCTCAGACCAATTGGGATATAATATAAGCACAACTGAGAGCTAGTATAAAATTGAGGTTAAGAAAATGGATTTCAGAGTGCATTTATGAGTGATTTTTTAAGGAAAGAATATAAGAGTTGCATACTTTCTGATTTCTAGAATGTCTAAAATGCCTTTCTTCTGCCTGCATATTTGAATATCTTAGCTGAATGCATGGTCCCTGAATCCTAGTTCTGTTATTTTCAAAAGTTTGAAAGCATTACAATACTATCTTCTAGCCTACCGTCCTATAGATTAGAAATTTCATAGCTGTCTGTCTCCCTTGCTCTCTCTCTTTTTGTTATTTCTTACTGACACTCATTTGCTGAGTGTACTTTCAGCCTAAAAGCTAAGTCATACATTAAAGCTCAATAAGTCTGGGTCTCTCTAACTTGGCTTCTACTGGAAGAGGCACAGATAATGTGGAGAGGTTTTCCCCTGTGTATATGAGCACTCATTTCTCCCATGATGTTAAAAGCCTAAAACGGGATGATCTTAACCCCATCTCTGATTTATGCTGACAAGGCACTTAAGCTGGCAGAAGAAAAGTCTTGTTCTGAAGAGAGAACTCTTGATATTCACATCTAGAGAAATAGTGTTTCTCCATGCACACAGATTTGCTTTTGACTTCTGCAGAGAAAGGTCTCCAAATAAACAAAGGTGTAGTCTCCCTTTCCAAAGAAGGGAACATATCTTTGATCCTTGAGGGAGTGTTTGTACACGTGTTTATACCAGCTCTTCTCTCCACCCATGGCTGCCTCTCCCTTGTAGAAAGATTCTTACACCTACTTGGTTAGAATGTAACATTTTTCACTACTGTGTAACTCTTGACCTACCTTTTCCAAATATGCTATATAGGGGTCACTAATTTTTCTTCCATCTGATTGGGTTAATTTGTCTTCTTTAAAACTCTGCTTTTTCCGATAGTATGCAGTGAAAGAGAGTCTAAACTCATTGATAGGTCATAAGAAGAAGCCTAATTTGGGTACAAAGATCAGTCATAGACTTCTATTTACTATAATTGCAATGAAAATAACATTTCGATTTTCATATTTCTGATTCCTACATGTATTTTACATTTGGTTGGAATATAGTACATAAGAGAGAGATGATTACCAGAGTTCGAAAGTATGATTATGTTCATCAGAGTTCAAAAATGTAATTTGCTTTAAGTATCCAAAATATATGGTCTTACTGTTACATGCAAAAATATAAAATCGTTTTAAAATTTCTGGATTTCTGAATTCTTTGTTTTTGAAGGACAAAATGTTTTGTATAGACTTCATAGCAAATGAGACTCAAAACGGTGGAAAGGACCAAGGTAGAGCAATTAAAACCAAGGAAATTGATTATGCCCTGTAATTATGCATAGGTACAATTCCTGTCTGAATTATAACATTACATAAATTATTTTTGTGTAATTTACATACATTAAAATGCTCCATTTTATGTATACTGGTGAATAACATTCAACAAACGTTTTCATTTATACAGACACTGTGAAGCAGATTCCCTGTACACTGGTTATCAACTTTGCTTAGTTCAATGAGAGATAATACACTCATATATGCCACATTACATGGAGTGAGTTTATTACAGATAGATGCAACAAGGCAATAAAGCAGCCATGGATCCACCATGAGCTAATTCCTCAAGAAATCATCCCTGGGCCAACTGACTGTCAACTGTGTGTGCCTCACTTGGACCCCAGTGGAGGGATTCTGAAAGGCAGCCTGCCCTGGGTTACTTACCTCAGGATCAATGTGAGTCACTGGGCTAAAGCTTTGAAGGACATCCTGTTTCCATGAGAGAGAACATACCTAGAAGGGAAAAGAACAAGACTTATTTCAGGAAGTGCCTCTCTACCTCAAGATACTGCATGCCCAGCATATTCTGCAGTTATTATTGAAAATGAAAAGCAAGAAATGGAGTAGAACTGTGTCGGTCCCAGGTCACCTAAAGAACTCTTTGTAATGACTGCCATAGTCTATATATAGAATAATTTGTTTCCTTATACCCTCTTCCAAGTCAATTCTTGTGCTTGGGAAACCACTCATATGATTTCTGACACTGTAAGTTAGACCTGATTTTTCTAGAACATCAAATTGATGGAATTGTGACATATGAATGCCTTTATATTTGGCTTCCATTGCCCAACACGATTTTCTTGACATTCATCCATGATTTCATGCACGTAAGTGATTTGTTCCTTTTCGTTGCTGAGTAATATTCTATAATATCTATGTACCACACTTGTTTCATCATTTTTTCTTTATTATAGACACCAGTTGAAGTACCAGCTCCAATTAGCATAACAGAATATAAATAGTGTGTAACTCAAAAAGCAATTGGAGGATAAATTTTCCTTTATGTTTGCTTTACAATTTATATTATAAACCAAATTAACAAGTTATAGACTTGTATTTTTCCACAATTTCCTAGCATAGACATGAAGTGTATCACATGTAAACCAAAAGGAACAAAAATTACGTCCTGTTAAAAAATCCCATTTCTTATGGTGCCAAAATTTTTGTTTTGAAATTGCCATGCATGAAAACATAATACTGAGATAATAGAACCTTAATGAATATAAGTCGCTATTTAAAATGGAAGCTAATCAGTGGGATTAGTACTGCAAATGTTTAAAGATGGATATTACTGCCATGTAGTAACAACAGTCATATTTCTAAAGCATTTAATGCATGTTTGTCTTAAATATATTTCCACATTTAGTTCTAAGAGATGTGTCATTTAGACTGCAATAACCCCAAAATAACCAATAAAAGTGATAATTCTCAAACTGTTCTAGCATTTTTCCCTTATGCCTTTATTTTCGTCCTTTCAAGTATGCCTCATCTCAGTATTATCCTTAAACACAGACAAGAGGGAACTGAGCACAGATGCATTTAAGTTCATACTGAAATTAAAGGAGGCCTTCTCTTGACATCCTGTGAATGAATACCTTTCCATGGGGCAACAAGTTAAAAGGCCAAGGGGAGCTTCCCTCAACTGCCTTAATCATTCTTAATCATGCTTCTGATACATGACATTCTTCTTGATTCCTGTGCTGGCCTCTTCCCTAGCACCTTCCTCCCAAAAGCAGACCATACAACTCATTTGTGCATACTGGGTCCAATCAAAGAATGGCTACCTGCAAGGGGTGGGGCATGGGCAGAGTAGAGGCTTAGTTTGGGTTGTTCTCATTTACATATGGGATTGCCGAACAAACAAACAAACAAAAAGAGGCATGGCTCACCGGCTCAGGCCAGAAGGCAGTAGCCAGTTCTCCATTTGCTGCCATGTCCTGTCATGGATATATGAGGAACAAGGAACTCAAAACTTGAGCTTAGCTTTGCAGGTAAACATAAATAAAAAATTGTATTGAGAATTATCAAATTTTTACATATACAAATCACCAAAATATAACTTTATTTTTATTTTTATTTTTATTTTTGAGACAGAGTCTTGCTCTGTCATCTAGGCTGGAGTGCAATGGCACAATCTCGGCTCACTGCAACCTCCACCTCCAGGGTTCAAGTGATTCTCTGCCTCAGCCTCCCTGGTAGCTGGGATTACAGGCGCGCCACCAAGCCCAGCTAATTTTTATATTTTTAGTAGCAATAGGGTTTTCACCATAATGGTCCGACTAGTCTAGAACTCCTGACCTCAGGTGATCCCCCTGCTTCAGTCTCCCGAAGTGCTGGGATTACCGGCATGAGCCAGCGCACCTGGCCCCAAAAGGTAACGTTTATTCTCTCTGGCTATTTGTTAGAATTTATTTAACATATAATTTTTTTTAATAATTTGAATTTTCATTTTAGATTCAGGAGGTACATGTGCCGGATTGTTACATGGGTATATTGTATGATTCTGAGATTTAGGGCACCTCATCACCCAGGTAATGGGCACAATACCCAATAGGCAGTTATTCAGCCCTTCCTCCCATCTCTTTCTCCCATCTCCAGTATTCCCCAGGGTCTATTGTTCCCATCTTTATCCCCATGTGTACCCAGTGCTCAGTCTGCACTTTTAAGTGAGAACATATGATACTTGGTTTTCTGCCTTAATTTTCTCAGAATAATGACCTTCAGCTACATCCATGTTACTGCAAAGAACATGACTTCATTCTTCTTTATGGCTGCACTCTCTGGCTGTTTAGATGATAGGTTAAGGCTTTGTTTTCTCATGCCCCTTTATATTTTGCAAACTATTTGGATTACTTTTTAAAGAAGGGAAATATCTGAATTTGAAGACATGAATTTAGCTTCTTGTTTTATAGAGTTTGAGGCACAGGATTAGAAACTTGATTAGTTACTCAAAGAGAATTAATTGTTCACAAGCTATCCTAGGACTCTCCCTAGGATAGCTTTTTTCATCCAAAATCTGATGTTCCTAGGCCTTTTTGGTATTGCCAGGTTTGATCTTTAGCTGAAGGAATCCAGTTTAGCAATCAACCTGGACTCAGTGCTTGTTTTGAACTAAATCCAGTAGTCTTATAGCAGATAGACACCAAGTTCCATATAGAATTGAAGTTGAAATGCTGATATATTAAATAACTTTGCAGTAAAACTTTAAATCAACCTGCTAATGAGGTAGATGTAGAGTAATTGTTGCAAGAAATTACAGTGGGTGGAGGAAGGATGAATTCCTGAGTTTTATGTATAAAGATCAAAATAAAATTTATAGTGAGTCTTATGTGAACTGGCAAGCTTGAATCATAGAGCAACAAGATAGCACAAATTGCATAATGAAAAGTAATCATTTGACATCATTAAAAGTTAAGGAAAAGGATATTCCTTTCTAGAAGAACACTAATATATTCTTATTTTCTAAAGTTTATGCTTTTTCCCACTTTAGTTAGGAAAACATCATTAAATAAAAGTGAAGATTTGTAATTTTTAAATTTCATTTTTTTAAAAATATGAAAGATGAGGCATATGTTCCAGTAATAAAACATGTGAATTAATTTGCACCTAATTTTCCTTTTAATTGTCACAGAATTTATGTAATAGTTAAAACAATGAAAGTGACCTGCTAGAATACACTAGAAACAACATATGAACCTTTTAAAGCTGTGCAATTTATAACCCATTAACAACCTCCTTACTTAGATCACTTCGTTTAGTATACCACTTGGAAATACATTGATCACACACCAGAGTCAAATAAAACCTTTTTGTTGTTGTTGTAGTATTTATTTTTAGTAGTACTGACTACTCTTTGCATTTCTTCTAATCTATGAGCATTCTATTCATAAAACATTTCATTTAAAAAATTGGAGAGGAGAATATCTCAAAGATAGATAAATTTTATTTACAAAATAAATTTAATTTTTTAACCATTTTTCTTTAACAATTCAAAATCCTTTGTTTCAATTATAGGAGAGTAAAAAGTAGTTTTTGACTCAGTATTTCTTATTCCATTGTCTTGCCAAAAATTATAGCTATTGCAAGAAATATCCAATTAATATATGCTGAATCCTATCATGAACAAACTTGCAGAGTTCTATTATTCAAGAATAATCTTTGGTTTAATAATATTTATAACAATTTCATATTTGGTTAAAATAATTTTACAAAGGTAAAATTATCTCCACATCCTGTGTTTACATCATTTGATTTCTAGAAAAAGTTTCACATTTAAAAATAAAATTTTCCATATTTATTCATTCTACAAATAATTGTGACAGATTCTTATATGTTTTATTATTATGAAATTTCACACAAATTAGAAATTTCACACTGGATTCAAGTTATGCTATTTGAAATACTTTACATATAAGCATCTGAAATGTTGCATTACCTTATAGGCAACTTAAATTTCTTTGCAAATGTATAGTTTTAACATTTGCTAAATAAGTGGTATGATTAGACAAGTATGTTAAAAAATCTAATAAATTGATTATAAACTAATATTTGTCTCCAAAGCTAAGATACTTAGCATGTTTTCTGTCTTTACGTCTAAAAACATAAACAACAAACATACAAACAAACAAAAACTCTTAGCAAACAGGTACCTACGATGACAATAGAAAAACCAGAGAAGACCACATTATTAGCTCACAGTTCTTCAGGTCAGAAGCTGCGCTAGGCTAAAACCAAAGTGCCAGCTGAGCTGCATTTCTTTCTAGGGGCTCTAGCGGAAGATTTGTTTTCTTTCCTTTTCTAGCTTCTAGGGGATGTCTATGTTTCCTGGGTCCTTTGGTTCCCCCTTTTTACATTTTTGAGACTAGCAACTGCAGGTCTGGTCCTTCTCATATACTCCCATCTTCTCATTGCATCTCTCTGACACTACTTCCACTTTCACATCTGTCTCACTCTCTCCTGTGCCTCTCAGTTCTACTTTAAGGGAACCTTGTGATTCAATAATACCCACCCAGATAATCTAACAACATTTCCCTGATATAAAGACATTTGATTCACAATCATAATTCTATTTGTATTTAATTCCCCTTTGCCATGCAATTTAATATATTCATGGTTTCTGGGGATTGAAGATAAGACATCTTTATAGGGGTCATTGTTTTACCAACACATTATCATTTCACTTCTACGTTTTTGTTAAAATAGGTGTCAGCATTATTTTTTCTCTGAATGCTTTTAAAATGTTTCTCCTAGGTTTGATTCTCAGTAATTGATGTAAAGGTGTGCTTTTTATTTATTGTGCTTGGGATTTCATTGATTATTAAATCTATGAGAACATATTTTCTTGATTATAGAAAATTCTCAGTTATATTCTCTTCAAATATTGTTTCTGCTTCATTTTCTTTCTCCTGTTTTTCTGGAATTTAAGTTACAAGTGCATTAGAGCTGTTCAACACACCCATCTATTTACATCTCCATTTATATATCTTGCAGCTTTTATCATTTTGCTTCAATATGAATAATTGTCTATGATCTATTTTCATTTACTAATTATCTGGATAGCTGCATCTAATCTGTTACTAAACCTATCAATTGAGTTCTTAATTTTATACCATTTTTCACTTCCAAGGTTACTTTGCAATTTTCTATAAACTTTCTTCTTTAAAGTATCATTTTGCTTGGAATTCCTTAATACATTTTAAAACCAAATTAATTAACACCTATGTCTGAAAATGCTGTTTGATTGTATTCCTTGCTTGTCTGTTTTGCTGATTCTCTTGGTTTTAACTTAAAGCTTATCATTTTATGTTTGTTTATTTCTGATTAAGTGTTCAATATTCAATATGATAAATTTTAAAGATAAATTGAAGCTCTGTTTGATAGTATAGTCTTCCAGAGAGTATTTATGTTTGCTTCTTACAGGCATCTAGGCAAAGGCACTCCTAATCCAAATTCTCCGTAATTCAATCAGAGATACAGAAGGGTTACAGCTGAGTTTTAGCTACTTTGAAATAAAATTTAGTCTTATTCCTAGAGGAAGACAGACATTTGGGATCTCATTTAAAAATCTGTATTCTTTATTAATGTGATTTATCTCTTTTATCTGGAAGCCTTGGAATGCCAATATTTTTTTAAAAAGGTAAATTAATTTTAACAATATTTAAACTCCAAAGATCACAAATATTATTTCAACATTTAATCAATATACAAATTGCTAATAATTAACTAACCTTATTTTTTATTCTAAGGCTTCATAATCTGCTGTATATTTTAAACTTACATCACATTTCAATTTGGACTGGCCACATCTCAAGTGATTGAAAGGCACACTTGGCTAGTGATTACATTAGAAAGCTTGGGTCAAGTGAAAAATAATTCTGGATGCTGGCTTGCTTTTCTTCCTAACATCTTGGTCTTGTGATTCATCACAAAATTGTTAGCTCTACAATGCCACATTTCATAATTTGCTTAATTTTCCAGTTGTTCACAATGAAATTGCTAGGAAGAGGAGGTGACACTTCCCTTAAAAGGAGGAAAGGGATCAGCAGTTACTGTGTATGCATTCTATGTCCATCTCCATGGGGGTATTTTATTTTATTCTAAATTGGTTGACAGATAATTATTTTCAACTTGTTGAAAAATACTTCTTTTTCTTCAGCTATTATTTTTGTTATCTTTGCCATCCTAATTGCTCATTCTTTGTTGGCAAACTCTCTGAGAGAACTGATTACTATTAAAACGTTGTGCTTGCTTTTTTTGTTTGTAGTTTCACAATGATCTAAGTGAGAATTTTCTTTTAAATTATATAAATTTGTTTTTAATATGCTTCTCCAAACTGGATGGGAGTTATAAAAGATTCTCAGTAGTTCTTCAGATATTTCATAAATGCATTTTATCTGCTGTTAAATTCATCTACTAGTTTTTGAATGATTTACTGTTTATATTTGATTATACTTTTAATTTCTAGTGCTTCAGTTTTATTTTTAAACGTGATCTACTTTAGTTTCTCTAAATTCAAAAGATATGTTAAACCATTCATTATTATTCTAATTTGATAATTCTAAAATTCTGTGGGTATATTCTGCTATTTTTCATGTCCCAACTGGTTCACTCACAGTGAATTCCTTTGTTTAGTGATGTATTGTTTGTTTGTTTACCATAAACTTCTTATTCTCTTTGAAACATTGTCTGCAATGTTTCAAATATTTAGAATTCTAAGATACTATTGGGTTCCTGTCAGAAATATGTGTGTTTGTTTCTTTAAAATATTTGCATATACTATCTTTATTGGCATTTGCATTAAATTCTTTTTTTACGTCAATTTTTTAATTTTTATTTATTTCATTTTTTTTATTGTAATTTAGATTCTGGGGTACATGTGCAGCTCATGCAGGATTGTTGCATAGGTACATACATGGCAAGGTGGTTTGCTGCCTTCATTCCCCCCGTCACCTATATCTGATATTTCTCCCCTCATTATCCCTCCCCACCCCCCACTCTCCCACCCCTAGACCCCCACTACTGACCACAGTGTGTGATGCTCCCCTGCCTGTGTCCACATGTTCTAATTGTTCAACACTTGCCTATGAGTGATAACATAATGGTGTTTGGTTTTTTGTTCTTGTGTCAATTTGCTGAGAATGATGGTTTCCAGATTCATCCATATCCCTATGAAGGACAAGAACTCATTGTTTTTTATGGCTACGTAGTATTCCATGGTGTATATGTGCCACATTTTCTTTTGCATTAAATTCATAATGTGGCCTTTTCAGGCCACTCATGAAATATAAATTAAAACAAATGTCTTTTTGACCTATCCTTTAAAATATTACATTTTTTAAATATTATTTTATATAGTTTTCAAAAATGCCATTCATTTTAACAGTACCTTAATGTTGTCTCAGATTTTCCAGTTTTTTTTTAACATTTAAGTACATTTTTATTATTTATCTAACTCATCAAATAATTGAAATTTTAGCAAACCTAATATGTAAATCTGTTTCTCTCTTATGGAAATGTGAAACCAAATGAAATTAATCTGAGATACTCTTAAAAGGCATGTTTGGATGTTTATTGAAAATCAGTTGAATTTTTTCTGCTATACATGGGCCACATTATTGTTTTAACTTTATCTCTGGGCATTTGGATTATGTTGTTTTTATTTTTCACAGTAGAACAGGTAATAACAGGAAATTGTGAATTCCTAAAGAATATTTAGTCTATTCTTCTTGTCAGGATGGATTGTCTATATTTTTGGTGATTATAGATTTTCAAAGGTATCTAGTTTCATCTTCATAACTTGTGTGTTATCAAGTTTTGTCTCTCCCAACCCTCAAAGTAGACTTTAAAATGTATGCCTGTTTCCAAAATTGCCCAAATTGCTTTACATCATAATTTATGACAAATTTGACTTAAAAATCTGATTTTGAGCCCCACTTCTTCTTCTGACTTCTGAGTATTACATTTACTGTCTTAAATGAGCTTATATATAGATATATGTTTGAAATATTTAAAATTTGTTTTTTACTTATAGAATTTTTTTTTTAAATTTTTGATAGTTGAAATTTTTACAGAGCATGTGGCTTATCATATTGACTTTAAAGACACATTTTTATTATAGCAATTTTCAAATGTAAACAATGAGAGTTATGAAAATGTAACTTTCAGTAATAGAAAAAGCATACAGAAATATTAATGGGTAAAAAAAAACAGCATACTATTCAAAAAACAAACAAGACTATTATCTTGAAAAAGATATGTGTAATCTTGACACGTATAATAGATAATTTCTCAGAGTCAATATTTTGCATTTCATTTATTTCCTATCTGTTGCTCTTGTCTTGGTGTGTCTAAGACCTTGTATTAGTTCATTTTCATGCTGCTGATAAACACATATCCCAGACTGGGTAATTTATAAAGGAAATTAGATTTAATGGACTCACAGTTCCACGTGACTATGGAAGCCTCACAATCATGATGGGAGGCAAAAGGCACATCTTACATGGTGACAGACAAGTGAGAATAAGAGCCAAGCAAAAAGGGAAACCCCTTATCAAAGCATCAGATCTTGTAAGACTTATTCACTACCATGGTAACAGTATGGGGAAACTACCCCTGTGATTCAATTATCTCCCACTGGGTCCCTCTCACAACATGTGGGATTCATGGAAGTTACAAAAAATGAGTGAATAATGTAAGGAAGAGGATTAAATGTCAGCTTCAACCCCTTTTGTTTACTTATCTCTGAAGGAAAATATTATTATTCAGATTGCATAATATTACTTGTTTGGCAAATTGTTCAAAGCTGTCACTTTTCGTGAATATACTGGTCTCCATTATTTTCAGAAATCTGTATATTTACTAATAAAATTTATATATCTATTTAAAAAATAAAATCACTTTAAGAATCTTGAAAATGACTGTTACAGATGCTCCCAACTGTTTGCCAAATCTGTAATGAAGTTATAGTCATGTCTATAGATGTAGGTCAACTGGTGATTTGTTATATCTGATTTGACATTCTTTTCTGAATTTCTTTAAAGTGTAGGTAGCAACTCAGCAAAAGAGCCTAAGTCTTTTCTTTCATAAATACTTGAAGATGTATGAAAAGCATACATACAAATAATGGTCAATCTTTCATTAAGTGGAAAATATCACAGAAAGTAGTATTTTACATATTTTCCTAAGTAGACTCAAGTTATTGACAAACAGCAATGCTGCCCAAAACAATTTACAGATTCAATACTACTCCTATTAAACTACCAACGACATTCTTCAAAGAACTAGAAGAAGCTATTTAAGAATTGATTTGAATTCAAAAAAGAGTCTGAAGAGTCAAGGCATTCCTAAGCAAAAAGAATAAAGCTGGGGGCATCACATTGCCTAACTTTAAACTATAATACAGGGCTACAGTAACCAAAACAGCATAATACTGGCACAAAAACAGACACATAAACCAATGGAACAGAATAGAAAACCCAGAAATAAGGTTGCACACCTACAATGATCTGATCTTTGGCAAAGCTGGCAAACACTGGCAATGGGGAAAATACTCCCTATTCAATAAATGGTTCTGGGGTAACTGGCTAGCCATAGGCACAAGACTGAAATGACCCTTTTCTTACTCTATATACAAAAATCAACTCAAGATGGGTTAAAGACTTTAATGTAAAACTGAAAACTATAAAAACCCTGGAAGACAACCTGAAGCAATACTATTCAGGACACAGGCACATGCAAAGATTTCATTACAAAGACACCAAAAGCAATTATAGTAAATACAATAATTGACAAATATGATCTAATCAAACCAAAGAGCTTCTGCATAGCAAAAGAAACTAATAGAGTAAACAGACAACATACAAAATAGAAGAAATGTTTTGCAAACTATGCATCCAGCAAAGGTCTAATATCCAGAATCTATAAGGGATTTAAACAAATTTACAACAAAAAAAAAAACAAACAACCTCATGATCCGCCTACCTTGGCCTCCCAAAATACTGGGATTACAGGCGTGAGCCACTGTGCCCTCGCCGATTTTGTTTGTTTTTAATCCATGAATGGTTTTGACTTTGTCAAATGCTTTTTTCTGCATATAGCTATCTGATCACAAAATTTTTCTTCAGCCAATTGTATGTGTATTAGTGAAATTTTCAATAACTCTATTCACATGGCAACAATTGAAGTATGAAAAAATGCAAATAAAGATGATGCTATGAACTTCTTAATCCATAATTAAGAAATTCAATCCATGAAAATGTTACTATATACTTTGTATGTACAAGCCATATACAAAATTCAAAAGTGAGTCACAATAATTTTCCCTAGAAATATGCTATATTAATACAAATATGGCAAAGTAAAAAGAAAGTGATATTTCACCTTTTACAAATTGTATATTTTGTGTTGTAAAACAAACTTTTTTGATGCACAGATACTAGTGTATCATTGGTTAACATGTGGAATCTGAAACCAATTATTCCTAATAGCAGCATTATGTGTATACCATGTAGCATCATGCCTAAGCAGTTAGGCAAGAAGGCAGATACACGGAAACATAAAATGTAGTCATTACCTCTGTGTACACTGCATTCTATTTAGAGAAATAATATGTAAATGAATGTACTACTGTTTATAAAGGACTTTAATATCAGCAAAACAGAAAAATAGGAAAAATACATATATTCCAAGGTAAAAACTGTAAAATAATAGAGGCAATAATTACCTGAGATTTCAAGAGAAGAAAGACTACAAATATTGAACTACGTATGACTTATACTAACTACTTTCCTAATAACAGATGTTGCTATTCAATTGCTGCTGAATATTTGTAATTCTCTCCCTACCCCCAGTAAATTACATATTCTATAACATGCACTGACGATTCTTCACAATGTGACTTTAAGGCAACCTTGAATTATCATCTTCCAGTATTCCCCTTCCTGCCTTTTCTACAGATTACCCAAACAATGAGACTCTAGTGATTTTTACCTGAAAATAGCATACAGCTTCACGTACCAATAGTTACTGTGAGGGTGACATAAGCCAAAACTGCCAACAATGACCTTAAAATGTTGCTTAAGAATAAAGTCAACCCCCATTACTACAACACTGTAGAATAAACTTTTTTTTTTTGAGACGGAGCCTTGCGCTGTTGCCCAGGCTGGAGAGCAGTGATGCAATCTCCGCTCACTGCAACCTCCCCCTCCCCGGTTCAAGCGACTGTCCTGCCTCAGCCTCCTGAGTAGCTGGGGCTACAGATACCACCGCCACGCCTGGCTATTTTTTGGATTTTTAGTAGCGACGGGGTTTCGCCGTGTTAGCCGGGATGGTCTTGATCGCCTGACGTCGTGATTCGCCCACCTCTGCCCCCAAAGTGCTGGCATTACAGGCAGGCGTGAGCCACCAAATCCGGCCAAACAAACTAAAATTTAAAGTGAGCTCAAAGAAGGGAGAGTAGGCTTTAGGAAAACATGAAACACTTGGACTTAACAGTGCCGATATCCATCATTTCATCCCTACAGACATTCATTTTCTTGAGAAAAATAAAATATTTTGGAGAACATTTTGGAATTTAATTTTTCAAATGCCATCACTTGGACTTGAGAGAATTATTATTAATTCAGTGGTATACAAGTTCAGTGTTAACACTGAGTACATCTTTTAGAATGAGAAGCCTGTTTTTTGACAACCTTCTTGCTTATATACTCTGAATTACTCTACATGAATAGCATTCATCTCTGAATTATTATTGCTCACCCTCTTTAGAGAAAACATTGTAGCAGTCCTCTGTAACTGCTGGTTTTGCATCTGGGGGTTCAATTAAATATGGATTAAAATATTTTAAATGAATTACAATACATTAATAAAAATAAAAAACATACAACATAATAACTATTTACATAGCATTTACATTGTAATAATACAAGTAATCCAGATACAATGTGAAGTATATGGGAGGATTGAGTAGTTTATGAAAACAGCATACCATTTTATATCAGGGACTTGAGAATCTGCAGTTTTTGGTGTCCTCAGGGGTTCTAGAACCAGCCCCCCATAGATAGTAAGGAATGGCTGTATTTCTAAGCACTTGAAAGATGAAAAGACATTAGAATATTAATCTTTTCAAATTATATTTTTCAATTGTAATTCACTTTTAAAACTATTTCACATGCACCCCATTTTTTTTTTTTTTTTTTACATCTACTGTTTCTCTATTAGGTAGGAAGAATAGGAATGGCAGTATTTTGGTTTTTGATGAGAAGGTGCTTATCTTCACAAAATTTACATAGCAGTTACAATAAAGCCTTAAAGATGCTGAATGTAAACACCATTGTTTTCTGTGAGAACAAAATAAAACAATAAAAAAAATCCAACACAAAATAAAAAAAAGTAATAAAAAAAAAACCAAAAACATTTGCTCTCAAACAAAATTTTTCTTTTTTTTTTATTCATCACCCACGATTTAGATGTCTATTCTGATGTTTTAAATAGTTTCAATGGTACTACCAAGTGTGAATCAGGAAATAAATCAAATAAGAATTTTTAAAAGGTAGTCATTGGATCTACTAAAAAACTAGTAAATTTGGGGGTGAAAGTTTCTAATATTTTTTTCACTTTAATGTAGTTAATTGATTGACTGTTAGGAAACTCTTTAAATTTTCAGCTTTGTGATATCAAATATTACATTTTCTTTCCTTTTTATCCACCTATTTTCTCTTAAAAGAGTATACCACATTTTTTGTGGTTAGATTTTTTGTTTGTATTTTTTAAATATTCAAATTTTAGTTTATATATTTTAGATCAATGTATTTTTCTCCATGGGCATGTCATTCCTCAGTTTGTATAGTTTTGCTATCCTAGTCTAGTAAACATCCCACATGGAAACAAAGATTTCCAGTTGAAGTGTCAAACTTAATATTAAGGTGAAATTGGAGCAAGTTAGCATAGGATTTCTATGGGAATTAATAACCTATTATTAAGTAAAAATAAATCTTGTCCATTAAGTCATTATTTAAGATATTTTAAATTAGACATAAATAGCTATTTTACCATAAAATAATACTAAGTGACACAGTATATTGTATGTAATATTTGAAAAAATATAATAAAAGTAAGTGTAAAACTATAATAAAAACTTGCCCTTATTTAACACATGGTATTTGTAGTATAATTTAATTTTTTCATCTTTTATTTTTCCAAATTTTTCTATCTTTTATTTTCCTATCATTATCACCCTTTTGGATATTAAGCCTACTTTTGTGTATAAATGATTTCACCTTCTTTACTCAGTCTATTCTATGTATTTTTTAAAATTCCAAGCATAATTTGTCTGATTATAAACTCTGTTTTGCATTGCCTGCGAAATCCAAACATCTTTATATGTGTCACACTCTATTAACGTTGTTTACAAAACTCCAAGTTTGTATTGTGTCTAACTCCACGGAATGAATGGAAACTATGGAATGCATGGTAATTATGATTCTAAGCCAGTCATAGCAAACAATATTTCCCTGAAAATGGAATTCAATTCTGATTAATGGAACTGAAGAAATCTGCTGAAGAAAGTAGTGAAGTGACAACAAATACATTGATTGTATGCCAGTCATTGTTCCGTTCATTTTGCATATATTAACATATGTGTTTCTCACAACAACTCTATGGATTAAGAGTTAATAAAATCTCAGTTTTGTGGTTAAACACTCAAGGCACAGAAATGCAATATGACTTGCCCAAGATGACACAGCTGCTAAGTACTCTAATTCAAACCCAAAGCTTTCATTTCAAAGGTAAATCTTGTGAACCACAGCACAATAGAGCCGTTTGATAAAAAGTAAGAGAAACAGAAAGAGTTCTTTTTCACCTTGCCACTTCCCTCTGACACAAACTGAATTACTATGAAAGCATGTGTAACCTAGAGCTGATGCAGCCATCTCAAAACCATTAACAGAGATATCATCAATATACTCAAGATGGCAGAGTGGACAGATGGCAAGGTCTGGGTTTTCTAGATTACATTGTTGTACCAGGGAACCAACTCTGGAACATACTGCTGCAGACATTTTATTTATTGAGATAATAAATGGTATTTTGTTCTTGCAGCCAAAATTACTTTAATTGATATAATTCCCATTACAAACTGACCCTACTGTTTCAGGATTTCACTTTATCTCAAATTATAATCTAAACACAATCTACTTGCCATTAAAATTACCCTATATCATGACAAACTACTCACATTTGATATTCTCTGAAGCATTGCCAGATGAAGGAGTTAAATAATTTCTCCCCTTTGTTCTCATCCATCTTTATAAATATTATAGCCATTATCAAAATAAATAGCAAATATTTTATGGTAAATTAAAGACAGCATAACAGCTGGATGTCTGGGTTATTATTATATTTCCCAGCATCAAGACTGAAACTTAGAATACTGCAAATATTCAGCAACTCCATGTTGACTAAATTAAACTTAAACAGATAAAAATTCAATTAAAGTAATTTAAAAACCTACATTTCCTTGCAATTTATACTCTAATACAGACAGGAAAACATCCATCAAAATAGTCTATTCATGAATATTTCAATAATTTTTAATAACAGTTTTGCCTTTCAGGAAAGTTCAACAGAACTATGCTTACATTTACCTTTGAATATAATTTTAAATATATATTAGAAATATTTTTAAAAGTTTTCCATTTTCTGACAAAACCTCATTGAATTGGTTAGTTTTATATTGCCATTATGATAAATTAAGAATATATTTTAAAAGATATAGTATATTTGGATGAAGCATGTAGAAACTGTTTCTTCTGCTAATTAAAATGATGTACATAAATAAAAATAAAGAGGAAATGGAAAAACAAAAAAGACAAATTTAGAGCAATGGATAACATTTTTAAAAGCTCATGAATTCCCTAAAATTTTTATTTGATTATTAATTTTTGAGACAGAGTCTGTGTTTGTCACACAAGCTGAAAGCTAATTATGTGATCACAGCTCACTGCAGTCTTGACCTCCCAGGCTAAAGCAATCTTCCCACCTCAGCCTCCTGAATAGCTGGGACTATAGGAATGCCTCAGCATGCCTGGCTAATTGATTTTCTTTTTTAAACTTTTTGGAAAGAGAGTGTCTCACTATGTTACCTAGGCTGATCCCAAGCTCCTGGGCTCAAGCAATCGTCTTGCCTTGGCCCCTCAAAATGATGGGATTACAATTGTAAGCCACCATACCCAGTCTTCCTAAAACATGTTAAAGTATAGCCTATTTATTTTCAATTTTTTGAAAAATCTCCATTCTGTTTTCCAAAGCTGATTCAACATTCTACATTCCAACCAACAACAAACAAGCATTTTGATTTTTCCACAATCTTGCTAAAACGTGTTGTGTATATACATACACACACAAATACATATGTATCTGTCAGTAGCCATTTTAATATAGTTTTAATTTGCCTTTCTCTGACAATTAATGATGATTTGCACCTTCTCATAATTTGGTTGGCAAATGTTATGTCTTCTTTAGAGAAATTTCTGTTCAAATTGTCAACTTTTAGGCTATTTGTTTTTGTTGTTGTTTGCTGTTGGGTTATAGGAGTTCTATATATTTTGATAATTAACCACTTATCAGATGTATGATTTGCAAAATTTTCTCCCATTCTGTACATTGCCTTTTCATTCTGTTGATTGTTCCCTTTTGCTGTGCAGAAGCTTTTTAGTTTGATGTAGTCCCCATATGAACCAGCAATTCCACTTCTGGGTATATATCCCAAAGAATTGAAATCAGGATCTCCAACAGATGTTTGCACTCCTATGTTCATTGCAGCACTATTCACAATAGCCAAGATTGAAAACAACCCAGTGTCCATTGGCAGATGAATAAATAAGGAAAATGTGGTATACATATAAAATAGAATATCTTTTAGTCTTAAAAAGAAGGAAATCTTGTCATTTGCAATAGCATGGGTGAAACTGGGGGATATTATGCTAAAGTGAAATAAGCCAGTCACAGAAGGACAAACACTGTATGATTTCACTTACATGAAGCATCTCAAATAGTAAAACTCATAAAAAACTGAGAGTATAATGATTTTCAGGGGGAAGAGAATGTGGAAAATGGAGAGTTTGTTTTCAAGTGATGTAATTTTAGTCAAGCAAGATGAACAAACTATAGATATCAGCTATAAAATATTATGCCTATGGACAGGCATGGTGGCTCACGCCTGTAATCTCAGCACTTTGGGAGGCTGAGGCAGGTGGATCACTCGAGGTCAGGAGTTCGAGACCAGGCTAGTCAACATGGTGAAACCCCATCTCTAATAAAAATACAAGGATTAGCTGGGCATGGTGGTGGGCATCTGTAATCCCAACAACTTGGGAAGCTAAAGCAGCAGAACCACATGAACACAGAGGTGGTAATTGCAGTGAGTCAATATTGCACTACTGCACTCTAGCCTGGGCAAAAGAGTGAGACTCTGTCTCAAAAAGATCAAAAAAGTGTGCCTACAGTTAACAATATGGTATTTTGCACTTCAAAATTTGTTAAGGGGACAGATCTCAATTAAGTTCTCAATTAAGTTCCTATAACAAGCAAAACAAAACAAGACAAAGGGCACAAGAAAACAACTCTGGGAGGTGTTGGAGATGTCTATCACATTAATTTTGATAATATTATCACAGGTATTTGCGTATGTCCAAATGTATCAAATACACATTAAATGTATACAGTTATTTGTATATCAATTGTGTCTCAATAAAGCTGCGCCAAAGGAGGCAAGCTTTCCTTTGCCCTCTGAAGGTGCACTGAAAAATCAACTCGCAAAAGGCAAATTAATTGGAGAAAAGGCATACAAATGTATTTCAGGTGTATATATGGGAGCCTTCAGAATGAAGACTCAAACACACAGGGGGATATTGTCTATTTCTATGCTTAGGTTTGATGAAGTTTGGGGAGTTGTGCAGAAATATGATTGGACAAAAATGATGTGATCTAATAATAACAGACTGAATGGGGAAATCCAGCAAGACCTGTCTGTCTAGATTCCTCTTGGCCTCCCTGAGCACACGCTTTCCTTCTGGGTGTGGAAAAGGCCGTCTCTGGAACAGGGGTCTAATGACTTACAGTCAAACAATTTTTAATGGCCAATTTTACATAGGTTTTATGGCTGGTTTTTGAGAAAAAGAAATTCTGGTTTCTACAACCCACCTTGGGAAAGAGGAATTCTAGTTTCTATGGCTAACCTCGTGGGAGAATGATGAGATTGAGAGACAGGAGGACAGGAGAAGTTCAGAGAAAAGCATTTGCTTCAGAAGCCACTTTTGAGGCCTTCATTTTGGGGTATTGTTTTCTGCGCCCCAACACTGTTAGAAGAAAGTACTGCCTGTCTTGCTAACATGAAAAAGCCTATCAGCTGCTATAAAGAAAAGCCAGATATTTGGTAGGTTGGTGGAAGCTTTTTCAATGAGCAGATGTAAAGAAGTGGAGAAGTTGACCTAGAAAGATCCAATGCAGTGAGAAAACTATGCAAATAGAGAGGCTTTAGTATGAATATGTAACAAACATCTTGCATATGATAATTGATGATACTTGAATAAACAAACAAGGAAAGTGATCTGAAATCAAAAATGAGTTAATTGGGAGATAGAATGGGAGGTGACACAGGGAAGCTTGTGACTTAGGTAGGTTAGTTGCAGAAAGTAAGTCTCAGCTTTATTTTTACCTACTTCATATTCACTAATCATTGATTTCCATTTATATTTGATTTAGTATTTCTCATTGTCTTCAGACTGTGTTTTTTCTTGTGACTTGCAGAAAACGTTCTGCTTTATCACAATCCTAATTGCTGGCCTGCTTTTACATCTGTTAGAGATGGATTACCTTTAACACAACATAGTAAAATAAACACAAAGGAAATATGGTTATATATCTTTCCAAGTAAAATTACATTGAAGTGGGACAAAGGGAAAAAAAGATAAGATTGAGATGAATTGAAGAGCGTATTTCCTCTGAGAGCCTAGCTGCATTAGCGGAGAGGATAGTTTCTTATTATTAATTTTTGTTTAATAAAGCTAATATCCTTTTCACATCATTGAAATATTTGATTTTCCCCTTTCAGAGAAAATGCAGAAGGTTACAATTAGACCAGAACATTTAGCATCCTATAGTTCTATATGCATACTTCTGATTTTAGTGAGCACGCCTAATGCTCTGGGAAGATTTCCTGTTCAAGCACTTTTTCTTACAATTAGGCTGAATGTTAAATTCAGAAACCCAGTGAGAATAAGTTACATCCTTTCTCTAAGACTCAGAGAGACAATTTGATTCATAGTTTTAATGAGCATGGCTTTAATTAAAGCTTAAATAAAATCAGTTGCTCTAGTTGTTGTTTTTTACTCTTCAGGGATTCTACTCATCTTCAAGATTGAACCTTGGTTGCTAATGCAAGTCTTTGGTTAACAAAAATTGTTTGTTTGGAAAAGGGAAATTCAAACATCACTTTTGCTAATTCGATTTATTTGTGCCAGTGTGTGTGTGTGTGTGTGTGTGTGTGAGATTTTCAAATGTAGATTTACACAATTTTACATTATTTAGTTTTAATTACCTTTCCTGATCTCCTATGAGCTGAAGATTAATTTCTACCCCTTCTTGCCTAAAGCTAATGCTTTATGTCAAATTAATAATCATTCTTACCAAGCTTGAAATGACTTTGCTGAGCATTGTGGCATTTGGGACACAGTTCAACTCAGCTAACAGGGGACTAAACTATCTTTCATGTGCTGGGATAGACAAGGAAAAGCTCTGGGGAGTGTATGATTGGTCTGGTCTGCTGTCAGCACCTCATTTTTCCCACTTAAGAACATTCTACTTTTATGCTACGTAAGGCATCAGAAATCAGGGGAAAACTCAGTCATATACAATGCCTAGCA
The DNA here is from genome assembly GCA_963573385.1 of Cacajao melanocephalus. Taxonomy (NCBI): domain Eukaryota; kingdom Metazoa; phylum Chordata; class Mammalia; order Primates; family Pitheciidae; genus Cacajao; species Cacajao melanocephalus. Next base: position 15,320 of record CAUYLG010008641.1, on the reverse strand, counting down.
TATTTAGATTCTTCCTCTCCACAGACCAACATTAGTTGTCCATAGAAAAGGAGATGTTTGGTGTTTACAAGAGTGACTTTAATCCAACATTTCTTGTCTTCAAATACTTGATCATCAATTTGAGTAGAAAACTAATGATATAACAATAAGTTATCAATAACACTCCTCTTCTGAAAGACCTGCTAAACCAACTCTAACAGAATTCGAAGAACAGAAAATTCTGACTGATTTACTATGTATTTCTATAATATGTAGCACAGAGCCTGGCAGCAAGTTCACACTTAACATCTGTTGGTAAGTAAATAAAAGGAAGGAACAAATAAGTGAAGAAAGAAAGAGAAAAATTATAGAGGGAGAGCCAGAGGATGTGCTCTTCTTTAAAAGTCATCAGACATTTCAATTAAAGTTAATAAAATCCAGTCTTCTTACCTGTCTTCAAGGCATTTCATGGTCTAGCCTTTGCCTCCTCTCTCAAGACACCTCTCTCTACTTCACCACTTATTATGCCTATCATCCTGCTCTTATTCAGGCCTCCAAGTCTCTAAGTTTAAGAACTGCACATGCCTTACCCCTTCCCCTGGATTTTTTTTATTTTTTACATACCTCAGCCTCTCTACACATTTGTCTGAATAGCCTCCCCTTCTATAACTCATCATAAGCATCATATTCTCAAAAAGGCCTTCCCTGACCATTCAAACTTACATTGCTCCCCATCTCCACTCTACTTACTCACACAGCACTCTTTTCTCTTTGGTAAGAGTACTTATCATGGTCTGTGGCATTTGTGTATTCACTGTATTAAAGCCTGCCTTCCTCCCTGACTGAACCTCTGTGGGATCAAGCTCTATCTGTCTCTATCTGTTTCATTCATCAGCGTACAGCTGGTACCTTGTACATAGTCTTAAACATGGCAGGCATTTTAATATTTGTTGACTGAATATATGAATACATTAAAATTCAATCATCAGCTGGGTGAAGTGGCTCATGCCTATAATCTCAGCTCTCTCGGAGTCTGAGCTAAGGGGACTGATTGAGCCCAGGAGTTTGAGATCAGCCTGGGCAACAGAGTGAGATCTCATATCTATAACAAGCACAAAAATTAGTGGGTGTGGTGGCTTGAGTGTTATCTCAGCTACTTGGGAGGCTGAGGTGGGAGGATCATGTGAGCCCTGGAGGTCAAGGCTACAGTGAGTTTTGATTGTGTCACTGCACTCCAGCCTGGATGACAGGGAAAGACCTTGTCTCAATAAAAAAAAAAATAAAAAAGAAATCAAATTTAAGCACATTACAATTTACAAGTTTAAGAATTTTAATGTTATCAAGTGGGAAATGTAGAAGCCATCATTGGGGTTGTAAAATATGAGACAAATTCTAATAACTCTCTTATAATTTATAATTGGACATAAAATTCAGGTAGACATACACATTCGGATGAAGTAGAATAAAACGTCCCATCAGGAGAATTGTCCATCTAAGGACAAATGACATATTGGTCTTAAGGTTTACATTGAGATTTTGCTTCGTAAGTATACAAAATAATGAACAAAGTTGTTTGAAACAGACAACAGCCAAGACAAGGAATTATGTTACCAAGAAAATGACATAAGAGCAGAGGGCTGAGGACCTTAAGCAATAAATTAGCCTTCTGGTCCTGAACATAAGAATCATATAACTTTAAGGTTATATAGAGAATTTGTTGAAATTGTCATTTAACTCTCAAAGTTATAAAATACAAAAATATCATACGCACTTTATATGACTTACACAAAGGGAGAATAGAAAATATAGTTGTAGCATAGATGACAAAGACAAAAGATAGTGATAATACAAAATAAAAGCTAAAGAAAGTTTTGCTATGATTTATAAGCTAAAACAAAAGATAAAAAGGAAGGAAAATGATTAATAGAATAATTACTGTAATTTCTCTAATTTTTCTTTTTCAAATATCTATGAGACATCATTTTTTATTCATTCCAAAAATTATTAAGAACACACTGCTGCTTTAGATTTTAATGCCATTTTTGAAATATATGAAATCATAAAACTATAAAAGTATTTTAAAATATTTAAGCAATACAAATTCAAAATGAAAATCACACTTTTGCTCTTCACTTCTTTAACTACATCCCCAAACCTGAATGTTTTATTATTGCTGTGAACCACTTACTTAAAATTTCTTTATATATTACATTATTTATATCATCAGCTTTTTGGGAATACAGAACAGCCATTTTAAACATTCAACATTATGAATTAATTTACATTTTGCCAGTGGAAACTGTATCAGACCTGTTAGAGTTTTTAAAGTACAAAAGTATTAGATATAATGCTAATAATTTTTGGTACACAGATACTTTCTAGGTAGTTAGGTAGATTCATATCTCTACATGCTATAAATATTGAAAATAATCTAAAATTCATAGCTTCCAAAGGAAGAATAGATTAAGATAAATCCAATCTAACATAATAGATGCCTAGAAAATTGTCTTGAGCATACAGATTTTCAGTAAGTATTGATTTACATTAAATGAGTAAGTGCTCCTCGTTTTTATAACTCAGTTAACTGCTCTCTATATGTGTCTGCTAATCTATAGATGTGCTTCAATCTAATGTGGGCTGCTTACAGGTATCAGACAGCAAAGAGTATAAGTAATTTCTCATTTTCAAAATCTGAACAAGGGAACAGTTCTGGAGACAATCAATTGAGCTAGTACCCAAAGACAAAGATTAAAAGGCAGAACAAGACTCTATAGGGGAGAAAAAGAGACGCTTTCCTTATCCATGGCAAGGTTAATGACTGACACCCTGATAACAAAAGACACTAACATGAAAATAACAAATTTATTTAATCAATGTTTTACATGACACAGGAGCTCAGTAATTAAGCTGAAAGAAATAGAGGAAACTATTTCTATGCTGAAGTTTGATTAAGAGTGAACAGTTGTATAGAAGTCTGAATGGATGAAAAGGGGTATAATCTAATCATCATAAATCCAGAATGGGGGGCATTTTTAAAAACCTGTTTATTTAGATTCTTCTTGGAATCTCTATTTCTTCATTCCTTTCCTCCAGGTATAGGGAAGGACACATGTCACATGAGTAGGTTTTATGATCTGCTTTCAGGGTAGGTGGGTCTGATAATTATTTTGTGGACAAGCTTAGTGGAGAAAAGCAGGAGAATATCACATAATCACTTTCTTTCTTCTGTAGATTTTTTATTTTCAAAATTCCCTACTTGGAGGAAGTGTGGCCTAAACCCTGACAGTTCATACCAAAATGAGTAAGATCTGGAAATGAGACAAGAAATAAGCTTGCCATTTAAGATAAAATCAGGAATATGTGACCGGAAAAGTCATTGAGAATTACAACAGACCCATGTCTTAGAAGTTATATTCAAGAAGTATTTCAAAATCTGGCAAATCAATAGAAATAAATGCAGCAGAATACTCAAGACCACAGGAGATAGCAAGGATGTGAGTTGGGCTGTGACAGTTCAATGGAGAAGCCCCAGAAAGAGTCCAGGATGTCATACCATTAGGTCAACAAACAAAGAAACAATAAATTAGAACATGGGGCAGCAGAATAAATACGACAGTGCTAACCAAAGGCCCATGCAGAAGCTTATAAATTCAAAGCAAGGAAAACACATACATCTTTAAAATAAAATTACTTCCTGTCATACCCAGTAAATCAATCAATGTATTTATCTATCTAAAACATATACATATATATGACACTTATTACAGCAGGAGATAATCTCAAAGGTATAACTCAGGTGGGCTTCTGTTAAAGTAAGAAAATGAGTACATTTAACTGGGAAAAGCAATTGAAGAAGAGACAATTAGTAATATATAAATTCTTGTAATGTCTCAAATATGAAAATTAGAAACATGTTCTTTATCTGAGGAAAATTAATTCACTGTTTTCAATTTCTGTGATCTATAACTTATGAAATATTTGAGGTCAGCATGTTGATAGGTTAATGCTAAATTTCTTCTAAAATTTTATCCATCAATCAATGGTTTTGATTAAAAAAGCCAATGGAGGCCAGGCACAATGGCTCATGCCTGTAATCCCAGCACTTTGGGAGACCAAGGTGGGTGGATCATGAGATCAAGAGATCAAGACCATCTTGGCCAACATTGTGAAACCCCATCTTGCTAAAAATACAAAAATTAGGTAGGCATGGTGGTGCACACCTGTAGTCTCAGCTGCTAGGGAGGCACTTGAACTTGGAGGCAGAGGTTGCACTGAGCTGAGACCGAACCGCTGCACTCCAGCCTTGTGGCAGAGTGAAACTCGGTCTCAAAAAACAAACAAACAACAACAACAAAAACAGTGAATTGCTGGATGACTTTCCCATGAGAAAGTAAATATTCCTTGAACCATCAACATTCCAGTTGTTATTACAAAGCCTTCTGCCACTGACAACATCTATTTTCTTTCTCCATTTATTAAATATTTTATTTTCCCTAGGAAACCTGGTTTTATCACAAAACATCCTTTAAACAAAACATCCTGAGTTTTGTTACACATAAATTGGTACTTATAAGATCTAACTCATGTGTGCTTGTGAATTATAACAGTAATATTTACACTTAAAATTTTTAATGCAAAAGAAAACTTCATATCACACATCTTTTTAGATCTTTTGAAATATAGAAAACAATTGTCAGGTAGTCAAAACTTTATACAGGTTTCTAAACATACTTTGCCATATACTATAAAAGAGTTATATTTTAATGAAAGCAGACTTTGATGTAGGTAGGAGAATGGGCAAACCATTGTGTGATCAAATTGCTTCTATTTCTCTACACCTTTCTACAAATTTCTGATTGGAAATGTTTTTAGTGGTAGAATGGCAGATTTATTTCCCATTAAACTTTCAGGAACATCATATGTAAAAGCATACTTATAACTTACCTATGAAACATATTCTGATAACACTATGAAAATGTTGACTTTATCTGAGGAATTACTTTTTTTAGTAGCCTAATAGCATCAATTCTCAAATGATTTTCTCAGTTCTCAAATGATTTTCTCGGTTTTCAAATGTGCATCACTGAGTGTTCTGTACCATGGTACATTTGTGTTTCTAAGCTGTAACATAGAGCCTAGCACATAGTAGGCATGCAATATATACTTTAATTACTAAATAAAACTGAGAAATTATCTAGGAAATATGGAAAATAGCAGGAAAGCTGGAAGGTGACAAAAAGTATGCTTGATGAAAGGTCTGTATAAACAAATTTAATGCTAGAGAATTGAGTGTATGCAGCTGCCCACTTCTGACACCAACATTTAATTAAATACAGTTGTCTCATAACATACTCAATGGTTGAGCTTCCTCACAGCTGAACTAAGATTGTTTAAATAAAATGAGACTCATTAACTTTTCTAATTTTTGTTTGCGTGAAGGCTTGAACTTTGCTTTTAAAAAGAAACTGCTCCATCTGCAGCTAGTAAAAACTATCAGCTTGCAATGTTTAACCCTCATGAATCATCCATTTATTTTTCTTTCCCAAACCAGTGAGCATGGGGGAAAGGAGATTCTGTAAGAAAAATGCAAAAAATGTTTCAGGAACTTTATTTTGTGCCTCTCTCTGGAGCTTATGCATACTAAAAGGAATAGTTTGCTTGGTTTCTATAAAGGTAAAGTACATGCATCATGGGAATGTAACAGCTGCACAACTTTAGCCTTTCTTAGTTGTCAATGGAGAGGAAACAGATCATCAAAACTTGAATGCTTCATTTTATAATGCTGCTTCGTATTGTACAGCTTTAAAATGGCAAGTATCTCTTGACAAAGAAAATATTCCATTGCTGCTAGCTGATAACAAATATATGCTTTCCTCAAAAGAAGTGAAATATGTGAAGTTTCAACTTCATTTTTAGAATTTTTAAGGTTAATATAAACAATAATAAAGACACAGAAGAAATGTTCTTACTATTTTTGAATTTCAACAGAAAACAGTCCATCATGCACCAATCAATTTTTTTTCACGGAATGGTACCCCTTACAGATTAAGACAATTTCACAAAGTTATTTCAGAAAACGGATGTCTGCCCATCTTTTTTCATTTAGTAATGACTTTTGTATTTTTAATTTAGAAAACAAATGTGTTTAATATTTTTGTGCTGATTTTAGTAATGCCTAAAGACTGTTTTTTAATAAATGCCTATACTATTACAATTAAAATCCATTAATGTAAAAGTCAAGAATTTTGTTTGGGGAAAGACAGGAACTTAAAAACTGTCATATATTGATTCTGACAGACAAAAGAAGGCTAGAGATCAGCTGACAGGCAAGTGTGTCAACTCTAGTTTCTTGGAGCCCCATGTTCCATCTATTAATTTTTTCTCTATGATCCTTGGGGAGATGCTTCCAGGCTAAAGCTACTTCATGATTCAATGTTTCCTGAAGGGATTGTACAGCCACTGAGTCCAAAGTTCAGGGAGAAGAAATTTTTAGAAGTAGAAAAAAAAAGGGCTAACTCCTGACTAATAGGGAGCCTACTTGAGAATTCTGTACCACATTTCTGCTAACTACTTATAAATAATTACAGACAACTGTGGCCTCATATGCACTCCTGCATTCAAAGAATCTTCAGAAATATACATATTTTTAAGACTCATGGGTTAAGATTTAGCTATGAATGAAGAGGCAATGAAAAAATTTGAGAGACAATGAGGTCATGGGCACACAAAACAAAATTAATCATATTTTTACACAACAGCAACAGAAACAATTACAGATTTAATATAAAATTTAAATTTAAAATACAAACAAAAAGTAAGCCATTAGGAATAAATCAAACTAAAATGTAAAATCTCCTTAGTTTGTTCTAAAGATAGGAATTGATAAATATTTATTGACAAGCACTGAAATATAAATAGAGAAATGTACCATGTGTATTTGGTGCTATATTTAAGATGCTATATTTAAAGATACCAACTTTAGGCCAGACACAGTGGCTCACACCCATAATCCCAACACTTTGGGAGGCTGAGGTGGTGGATCACAAAGTCAGGAGTAGGAGAACAGCCTGACCAACATGGTGAAACCCAATCTCTACTAAAAATTCAAAAATTAGCTGAGTGTGGTGATGCCTGCCTGTAATCCCAGCTACTCAGGAGGCTGAGGCAGGAGAATATCTTGAAATGGGGAAGCAGAGGTTGCAGTGAGCTGAGATAGCACCATTTCACTTCAGCCTGGGTGGCAGAGCGAGACTCTGTCTCAAACAGAGGCCTCAGAAATAACACTACACATCTACAATCATCTGATCTTTCACAAACCTGACAAAAACAAGCAATGGGAAAAGGATTCCCTATTTAATAAATGGTGTTGGGAAAACTGGATAGCCAAACTGGACCCCTTCCTTACACCTTACACAAGAGTTAACTCCAGATGGATAAAAGATTTAAACATAAGGTCAAACACCATAAAAACCCTAGAAGAAAATCTAGGCAACACCATTCAAGACAAAGGCATAGACAAGGACTTCATGACTAAAATACCAAAAGCAGTGACAACAAAAGCCAAAATAGACAAATGGGATCCAATTAAACTAAAGAGCTTCTGCACAGCAAAAGAAACTATCATTGGAGAAAACTGGCAACCAACAGAATGGGAAATATTTTTTGCAATCTACCCATCTGACAAAGGGCTAATATCCAGAATCCACAAAGAACATAAACAAAGTTACAAGAAAAAAACAACACAGGGAGGGAACAGCACACATTGGGGACTGGGAAGTGGGGGGTTAGGAGAAGAATAGCAGGGGGTAGGGGGATTAGGGAGGGATAGCATTAGGAGAAATACCTAATGTAGATGATGGGTGATGGATGTAGCAAACCACCATGGCATGTGTATACCTATATAACAAATCTGCACATTCTACACATGTACCCCAGAACTTAAAGTATCATAAAAAAAACTATAAATGCTTTTGATCAATTCATCTTAGCTTAATATAATTTCCTCAAAATCTAAACATTTTTCATTTGGGGGTTGGAGAGCAATCTCACAAATTAACTCAGATTTTATATGAAAATAAAAAGTTCAAGAACAGTCAAGACATTATTTGGAAAGCTATGCAGAGGTCTATAGCTTATATTAAGAGTGATTATAAAGTTAGAGTAATAAAGACAGTGTGCTATTAGTGCAAGAATAAACACATTAGCAAATACAATGCAATAGAAATTCCAAATACACATATGCCTAAGATGTTACAATTTTTTAAAAATCGTAGTAAGTGCTCAAATTACGGATCAGTGGGTATGAAAATGACTATCCAATATGTGATGCTGGGCGACTGCTTATTACTATGGAAAAAATGAGATGAAATTTTGACTCCAAAACAATATATAAAAATTCATTTAAGGTATATTACAAACTTAAATTTGGAAAGAAAAAATATAAAAACTTTTAGAAAGCCATATAAGAGACTACCCTTATGACTTATACAAAGGGAAGAACGTTTTAAGACTCAAATCAATAGTAGTAATACACATATTGGTAAGTTGACTAGAAACATATGAACTGTGCCTTACAGAGACTGAAAGGACAAGCTGCATTCTTGGAAAAGGTATATTCAGCACATAGAGTCATAAAATATTAGTATTTGCATTATATAAAGAGCACTTTGAAATCTACATGAAAAACACAATAAAAATTAGGCAAATCATATGAATAGGCATTTTACAGAAAAGAAAACTGAATTTTCCATAAATAAAAATATATCTTCAGCCTCATTACTTTTAGAGAAAATCAAATTTAAATCACCCTGAAATAATCTTCCACTCTTGTGAAACTGGCAAAAATTATATGACAATACCAAGTGTTAGAGGCAACAAAATGAAACAACAGGCGTTTTCACATTCTGCAGGTCGGGAGTATAAATTGATATGACCAATTTGAAAAAAAATTTGAATGCTCTTGACTGCATTAAAGATATGTATACTCTATGTTCCAGCTATTCAATCTATAAACATGTCAAAGATATTATTGTATATATATATGCTAGAAAATATGCTCAAGAATATTCATAGCAGCACTGGCTTTAATAAAATCATAAAGCAGGTAAAATTTAACAACACATACAATTAACTATATATATATATTTATATATTACTCTCTCTATATATATATGTATATATCTCAAAATATAAAGAAATGCAGGGAAATTATCAACCAAAAATTAAAGATAGTGTTAATCTTAGAAGTAGGGTGTAAGTTTGAAGGGCTGATAAGTAAAAGGCACATAGGGAGATTCAAAGTGTTGGTGAATTATATTTGTTAGGTTGTGGGATAGGTATGTGGATATTGATTACATTTTACAATAATACACATTATTTTTCTCTGTATAAGTGACATATTTTATAATAATTTGTTACATGTTTAATTAGATGATGTTTTCTGGAGAAAAACATATACAGATATAAAATGCTATTTATGCAATATATTTATACTGAGGCCAGAATAAACATTCTTAAGGTGCCAGGTATTATGTAATATTGGTATCTGCTCTGTATATTCCACTTTCAAAATTTTTGACTACTATTGATCTATCTAATTTACCACTTTCTAATATATGCTTTAACAATAACTATAGGACTTCTTTCAAAAGAGAGTATATATTATAGGAGTCTTTCATTGCAAGTGACAGAAACCCAGTTGAACTTAGGCAAAATGGAAAACGTACAGGCTAAAATAATTATGCCGGAAAACAAACAGGAATATAAAAAGTCCCAGCTATTTACATATTTGTACATCTGCATCTTTACTTCCTTCTTGTAAACTGACTTTTGAACATAAGAGCTGACAGTTACTGGCAGAAGTTTGGGGTTCACGTTTTTCCAGCTTTCATAGGGGAATACACATTAAATTAACATCTTTACTAGACATAAGCAATGTATATCTTTCATGTATCTCTTTTTCAAACCCTTTAGCATTTTAGTTATTTAATTCCTTTAAGAAACAATGCATTCTGAATGTCAAATATATATGAGGCATTTGAAAAACAGAGATGAAATTCTTTGAAAAAATTTTTTCCTAAAAAGAGACATAAAATGGGCACATCAATACCATAAAATAGAGAAAGTTGTTTGCATATGAATAGTATTGTATGGTATAAAATTGACAACCATTGAATTTCATAGATAAAATTACAAATACTCAACTCCAGAATATTTAAGTTTAAAGTTTGATGGGTATTTAGAGGTTAAAGAAGAGACTGAGTAAAGAAACAATCCATTTATTTAATTTGTACATAGTAGCTGCCCATACTCAATTATAAAATAGGCATTGTAAAACAGTAGGCTTGGTGCAGTAGCTCATGCCTTTAATCTTAAAGCTTTGGGAGGTCAAAACAAGAGGATCCCTTGAGCCCACAAGCTCATGACATGCCTGGGCAACATAGCAAGACCCCATCTTAATATTTAAAACAAATAAAATAGGTAATGAGATCTTGCAGTATAATTAAAGTGTTGGCAATAGATTTTTAAAATGTATACATTTGCCCATATCTATAATTTATGCAACAGCTCTATACATCATTTGTGAATAAATGACTCACGAGAAAAATGTACATTCAGTTCTCTTTTACATGTGACATGTAATATTAGATTAGTTTTATTCAAGATTAAATTTTACCTATGCTATTCTATTTTATATTTCAAAAGTATACTCTAAAAAATTATATGCCTATATTCCTGACACCTTATCTCAGTAGTCTCAATTTTTAACCTGTCATTTCTATGCTTTCTACATAAAGTCTAGAATAAAAAAGCTCTAACAGCCCTAACAACACCAGTTATGAACCTACTTCCTCTTGGTCTTCCTGGAAAGCCTGAAACTCAAACACTTCATTATTTTAACAACTGTCTTGTTAGCACTCTCTACTCCCTGTCTGTGCCTTTTAACACCTTTATTTACACTGGGTGATAATTTTAAGTGTCTATCCTACAGACTTTCATACAAAATATCCAACTTTTGTCCTTACCCCTGTATTCACCTTTCTGAGGTACAGTTCTCTTTACTTTGCCCAAGGCTATGAACTCTTCCTTTGATATACACCTTCCATTCTGTCTTTCCTTTTCAGTATTCATTCTTCACCATCATAGTCCCACCTGTAACCATCCAGTCCTCCTCCGTGCCTCCAATTGCTGGCCCTTTTACATCTTGCACACTCTTTAGGTTACCTGCCTTGTAGACATTTACTTTTTGAATATGCTAGTCATATGTCGCAGCATATGTGTTTTATGAAATTAAAAACCTCGCTCAGAAATTGCCCAATTTAGTAGATCAAAGATTGTTTAAGTAATATAAAATATTTGGGTCATATGCAGGCTAGAGTTTATTTCTCCATCTCTGTCACAAAAGAAATTCTTGATTCCAATTAGGATGAGGGCTTTATTCCTCACAGGGCATACTAATATCCTTTTTGACCTCTCAGGGACTACTGACACACAACCCGAGAGTATAACATAGTGAAAATACGTTATAAATATAATGTTCCCTGTATGTTGACAGGATCTACATTTTATAATCTCTGGACATCCTTACCACTTTGAAAATAATATTGCTTTCTATCTTCTGTTTCATATTAGGCTTTTGGGCAAATTCATAAAAGAGAAAGAGACAGAAGGGAGTAGAATTCTCCAAGCACAGCTGAGTTGATTTGTTAGTTTGGACCTTTGTGTCAGAGATAGTGGCACAGTTTCAAAAGCAAATTTTATTGTTGCATTATACTCCTTGTTATATCGACCGATTCCGTGGAAATTTCTATAGAGTATGCTCTGCCTAAAATCTACAAGGTTGTTTCCTAAATTGAGCACTCACATATTAAAATACTAATTTTTTCTTATATGCTTAAGACCAATCACAATCCATATACAAATTCTTAGATATCTTTGAATTATTTATGTTTTCCTTGTTCATTATTCATGGATACGATGGGAAATTTGCTTTGGTAGAAAAACAAGCAGCAGCCAAGTGAAATCTTCCTTGCCAAATTGTTAGAGTGGGATATGAGGAAGTTTATAATGAACTTGATCGAAGCTCTTTTACCCTATACCAAAAGAATTAATGCTATTTGTAAAAAGAAGACAATTTCTAAGTACAACCTTATCTTTTGCAGAACTAGGATGTTATTTGCCCTTAAGGAGTCTGCAAAGAACACTTTAAAATCATCCTTGCAATAGAAAATAATTTACCTTCCCCATACCTTGGATAACTTACACAAATATAGCACATATTAAAGCAAAAATACAGTTTCACACAATATTAGCAAGAAGTGATTATCTCTAAGCTGGGAGAATCAATCAGGCACTATGTCAGAGCAAAGTATGTGGTTAGAAGAATAATTTCTTTATATTAAATTTTTAAGCATGTGGTGATAACAATCTTAAACAATTTTTTCTAAAATAACTCATGATAGCTATATTTCAAGCACTCATATTTGAGTATTATTCAGTATTATGATATAAACTTTAGAGATGTATTTACTTATATGAATAATGGGATTATATTTCCTTGATTCATTATTTTTTTCTGAAATAACAGTAACATGAAGGTATTTTTCTTCCGCCTATTAAAACAGAACAGATTCAATGGTCTGTTTCAGAGTAAACGACATTTTCTCTTCTTTTTTTATCTTAACCTTTTCTTAGAGTTTTCCATACACCTGTTTTTTGCCTCTATTTTAGCAGGATAAGAAGACAAACAAAGACAAGCAAAAAGAAAAAAAAAGAAAGTTAAAATAATGCTGGAGACATAATATGTAATTAGAGGAAAAAGACATGAGAAATATTTTTAAAGTATTGTAATAAGTATTTAAAAGCAAGTTGGTAAAAATATAGAACAAAATTTTTTTTTTCTTTATTTTTTCTTTTGAGACCAAGTATCCCTCTGTCGCTCAAGCTGGAGTGCAATGGCCCAATCTCTTGGCTCACTGCAACATCCACCCTCCAAGGTCAAGTGATTTTCCTGCCTCAATCTCTCAAGTAGCTGGGACCAAAGGTGTGCACCACCACATCCAGATAATTTTGTATTTTTTAGTAGAGACAGGATTTCACCATCTTGGTCAGGCTGGTCTGGAACTCCTCCCAAAGTGCTAGGATTACAGGTGTGAGCCATGACTCCTGGCCAGATTTTTTTTTTAATTACATAATGAATTAAAATACTTATCCAAGTTTTAAATACAAATATTTTCTATGTCAAAATAAAATTATTCCTAGTGAACATAAATGAAATACAAACTACATGTTAGCATATTAACTGCTAAACTCTTAGTTTACAGTCAACATAACATGAGATCTTGAAGAGAAAGAGATCAGAAATATGTTTGAGATATTTATTATACAAAGGAGTTAAGGGATAGTACCTCTATTAGTTAGAAGAAATGTTTGATGTTGCAGAGATCATCAGTGTAAGAGCAGAAAATAATAAAATAATTTTGTTCAGATAAGGGTGAATGCAGATGTAGTTTAACTGAGTTAAATTCTCACTCACTGTTGCAAGTAGTCAGTATATGATATGAAAAATGATAAATCAAAAATAAAAATATGAATATATTATTTCAAGTTGTTGATCTATGTTTTACATAAAATAAAATGTTTTGGTTCTTCTTTGTGGAGACAAGTGCCAGGCACCTCTTTTGAGTCATCCTGAAGCTCTGTTCAAAATCGTTAAAAAGCATGTGAGGGCAAAATTTGAGTAGGGTAAAATGGTAGAAAAAAAACTTCCATATTATAAATCTATTTTGTTCTTTGGACTCCATGCATGGTTTTATTATGATAAAATATACAATTAGTTAAATAAGTTAACACAAAGTATCAACATTCATTTTGTATATGGCTTTTCAGACTGGTCTAAAGATAATATTTATTAACATTCTATAAAAGAATTGATTTGGAAGATAAGGCATTACATGTTCATTGTATGTGAACATGTGCAAGCCAGCAAAGACTGTTGGGATATCTAAAATATTATGTAGTCAAATTCAAAGGAAATCTACTGGCTGTACAAAAATAAAAAATAGTTGCTATAAATATATGTAAATCAGTAAGTTACTAGCAGGTCTCAGTGAAAACCATTGACCACATTGTTGTAACGCTATAGGGTCAACATTTTTCTAAAAATTGATAAATAAACGAAAGAAAAACAAAACATGTATTCTGCCTTTAGTACTTTAACATAGGCCAGCCAAAATTTTCATTAAGGGAAGTTCTTATTTGTAGACAAAATTTATCTAACAAAGGAATTTAAGAAATATAGATTATAATCTTGTAACCTTTAATTAAATGGTAAATCTAAGCAAACTATAAAAATTAAGTGAAAATCAAGTGGAAATATTGTAATGAGTTGGTATGAATGACAGCACCTAAAGACATTTTATATGGTTTGGCTGTGTCTCCACCCAAATTTCATCTTGAATTTTAACTCCCGCAGTTCCCACATGTTGTGGAAGGGGCCTGGTGGGAGGTGACTGAATTATGGGAGTGGGCCTTTCCTGTTCTGTTCTTACGACAGTGAATAAGTCTCATGAGATCTGATGATTTTAAAAAGGGGAGTTTCCCTTCACAAGCTCTCTTCTTTTGTCTGCTGCCATGTGAGAGGTGCCTTTCACTTTCTGCCATGGTTGTGAAGCCTCCCCAGTCACACATAATTGTGAGTCCAATAAGCCTCTTTCTTTTGTAAATTGCCCAGCCTCAGGTATGTCGTTATCAGCTGTGTGAAACGAACTATTACAACATTTTTAATATGATGAAAAGAAATTAAGTCTTTTGTTTTATGCTACAAGAATTATCCAATACTACCTAAGGTGTACTTATTAAAAATAGAACTCAAATACTCGTCAAGGCTATATGAAAAAAAATCAAGTGTTTGCAGGATATATAAAAGTTTAATAATGTTAGAGATGAAATTACAAATTCCAACATATGTAAACTCTACAGAATGTTCAACTATGTTATTTAACAAATAATTTCCAACAAAAAAACTTTAGGGAGAATAACTTATAAAATAAAAAAGATTTAAAAGGCCTATCAACCAAATGCAATGTATAGAAATCGTTTGGTTTCTGACTTAAATAATCAACATAAAGATATTTCAATTAATCATTAAAACTGAAAAGTGAAATGATGTTTGATGACATTTAAAAAGTTATCAATCTTGATTTTGCCGGCGCCCCAGCACGGCGCTTCTCGGCGCGGAGTATACGGGACGACTCCGGCTCGGCTGGTCCCGTCCCCACAAGGAGAACAGCAATTGGAAGCGCTGAGGACTGAGAGTTTCACAGTAAGCACAGCTGAACCGG